>JAKCPI010002353.1:0-50936 GCA_023213315.1 Euborellia annulipes | reverse complement strand
TCGCCTTGTTTAGGAGCTATTAAAAAGAAAAGTCGTTTTTATTTTTTTTTCACCCCCTCTGACGGGGGCCACCCTATTCAAATATATATCATTCGATGCAGAATTAAATTCTCTAATTAACGGTATTTTTTTCGTTTGGGCACCTCTTTTTATTATTGAGTTATAAGCCAGCGGCCGATTCTTATAACTAAATTATTTTAGTTTTTATTTTTTTTCACCCCCTCCGACGAGGACTAGCCCATTCATCTATATATCATTGGATTCAGCGTTAAATTCTCTATTTACTCTATTAATTTCGTTTGGGCACCTCGCTTTGTTTAGAACTTATAAATTATTTTCTACCTATATCATCAATTTGACAAAAGTAGTTTTTAATTTTTTTCACCCCCTCCGACGGGGGCCACCCTTAATAATTATATATGAGTGCATGCAACTTAAAATTCTCTAATTAATGGTAATTTTTTCGTTTGGGCACCTCGTCTAGTTTACGAGTAATTAATTGATTTAATTAAAGTCATTTGATTAAAAAAAGCAGTTTTTATTTTTTTTCACCCCCTCCGACGGGGGCTACCCCATTCATCTATATATCATTGGATTCGTCTTTTAATTCTCTATCAAATGCAATTTTTTTTGTTTGGGCACCTCGCCTTGTTTAGGAGTAATTAATTTTCTTTTTAAGTCATCTCATTAAAAAAAGCAGTTTTTATTTTTTTTTTACCCCCTCCTACGGGGGCCACCCTATTAATATATATATCATTCTATTCAGATTTTAATCCTCTATTTAGCCTATTTTTTTCGTTTGGGCACCTCTTTTAGTTTAGGAGTTATTTATTTTTTTTCTATATCTTAATTTTATTTATATTCACTGGTTTTATCTTAATTTTAATTATATATTTCGATTCAGCATTTAATTCTGTGTATGTATGCTAATTTTCATCCCTATACATCCACTAATTAAGGAGATATCAATTAATTTGTAATAAATAATATTTTAACATTAGTTAACATGGCCTGCGCGTCTGTTAATGCGACGTTGCCATTTAAAAATCGGCCGCCAGAAATTGGCCGCTAGCTTCACCGTGCTAGCCAGAGAGATGATTTCAGCAACTTAGGGAGGAATTTGAAAGCGCAGATACTAGCGCCTCGATTGGCGACTGAATCAGTCTAGGACAATGGATTTCAATACCTCCATAGAAGTTTCCTTAGCCTGCTCCGCCTGCTCATAATCATATTCCAATATCTATGGTATTTCTAATACGATCAAAATATATTTCTAATTTTCGTATTACTTTAAATTCATTTCATTCTTATATTTATAAATTGTTTATCTGTTATTTTAAAAATATGGCATTAATGAGGTTTTTTAATTTTTTAAAATATTAATATACCATCAGCTTTCTTTCAAACGAAGTCATTTATTTCTTTTGTGCTTTCCATATAAAGTGAACTTCATCCACATAATAATCTGGTAAGATATTAACTTATTTTCTTAAAATTAAATTCATTCTCCCATTTAAATGATTTTATTTTTTTAAAGAATATTTAAAATTAAAATATATATTCGCCTATATTTTTTCATCTGAAATTTGACATGCAGAGATTGTTTATACATTATTATCTTTTCAAATTTTTAATTAAAAAGGGAATAAGTCTAACATTTTAAAAATATTTTTTCCCAAAAATATATTCAAAGAAATATGAAAAGAAAGTTATAGCATTTATAAATAATAAATATACCTTTTATTATAATAACGTACCCAAGCTAAGTCTCACCGGTTTCTTCATATGATTATTTCATTGTTTTTCTGAAGATGAAATTAATTCTTTATTGGAAAATTTCCTAGGTTTTAACCATACAAATTTCCATTAAAGATTTTTTATATTAAAAAAATAGAAAACATTAAATAATAACATTAGAAAATGCTTGGGTGGAACTATGACAGTCACTGTTCCTGTTAACATTTAATTAAATTGTTAAGAACAGGAGATTGACATATTTGAGCGCCACTGGTTTTTTATTTTTCCAGAAGCTATGTGATCCATATACATATTAAAGGAATTTGTCTCAAATCATAAAATTAATATCGAAAGACATTTTCATGGCATATTTTTTTACTTTCCATATCCATGATTACATCTCATTCGACTTTTAAGCTATTCTTTCAAATATATTCACCTTCCATCAAGATATATTTTATATTTAAGAAACTTATATTTATATTATAGGCCACAGTAACAGGCAAAGAGAGACTTTTTATCTCTCCTTAGAATCCCTCTATTAAAAGTGCCCTTTGTTAAATAAAAGTTGATTGAAAGATTTAAGAAAGTAAACTTTCAATTGTTTATGGTGCCATAAGGTGATTATAGTTCCTTGAGGATGATTTGTGTTATTTATTTCAAATTTCGGGTGATATATAAGTCATCTCAGTAAATAAGTGCATTTAGTGATAAGTGAATGAGTCAATTTTTTCCAAAATAAGTTAATTGGCTTAATAGAAGCAGGGAGGTATTTTTTTTCGTAGTATATGTGGGCAAGTCAGGAGCTGGCTTTAAACGTAATTATTAAGGTGTGCGTTTTGGGAAGTCAATCTAAACCATCAGTTTTGTAAACTTTAAAAGTCTTGTCCTGAAAAATAAACAAAATTCATTTAACCACTTATTCACTGGTATAACAGATGTAGTCCTATTAAATTCATATTTGGTTAGAAAAACTTGAAAAAAAAATGTAATTCAAATTTTAAAATTATTTTCTACACAATTTCTTCAAAACAGACCTATGAAGTTCACACGATAAACAACTTGATGCTCAAAGACATGAAAAATTAATGCAGCTTCTGGAATCAAATTCGACCAATGATAAATAAATAAGAGCCTAACTGCACTCATATTAACTAGCCAAATTGATCATTTATAATAAGTGGGAACAATTCATTTGGTGAGTGGATCTTTCATTTTAATATATAATTTCATGGAAGCTCTTTGAAAGTTAATTGGTTTAATTTTTCAAAATTATTTTAATTTAAAAAAGTTATTGATTTTTTTTTCTTTAATCTTTGAAATTTCATCTACATTTATTCATACATTGTACTTTTAATCATTTATTTACTTATACTTAATACAAGGAAATTATTCCAAATATGTTAATGTTATCTTTTCTTTCATTTTTTTTTTTATTTTTTTCTAGAAAGTACAATTTAAATATAACCTGGATCTTTATCAAATATCCATATATATATCTATATATTAACGGGGACCCACCTCGGTAGTATTCCCATGAAAGTCACTCTTCAGAATAACAACAACGTGCCAGTTCTGACACTAATGACTGAAGAGAGAAATATATATATACCATTTAATTAAATAATTTATATAAATATTTTTCAAGACTTTGAATTTGAATTAGAAATTAATTTTTTGTCTTCTACCACAGCCTAGAAATTATTTATATTTATTGTGAATATATTTTTTGCTAGATCGAGTGACAATACGAACTAGCACCATAATTACACTTAATTTATTATGTTGTACAGCCTTTTATTTTCTAAATATCTCAAACTTTATTTATACTAATAAATATATATGTATATATATATATATATATATATATATATATATATATATATATATTATTATTATTATTTAACAAACATATTATGGATTATTCAATAAAATATGAAAATCCAAAAATTTGGATGCAAGTATCTATGATTTAGTAAACCTATGTGTGTTAATATGCACAGAACAAACCAAGGCCTCAACTGATTGTGGGCACGATCCTCAGAAAGATTAAACTTGAAATAGATTGGATTGGATTAATACTTGAAATAGATTGGATTTTAACCCAAAAAAGACTTTTTTTTTTGCTTCTTTTGATCTATCTATGAAACCTTTTTAAATAATAATAGATAAAATAATTTAAATTCAATATTTTCTTGTTGTGTATGTACCTTATTAATAAATAAGGTGTTTTTAAATAATGGAGTTTTTGATAATAATAACATACAGAGTTTTGATTTCAGGGATTTCTCGTGTAAAACCATCTCTTCTTGGAGATTTATTCAAACAATCCGTAAAGATAGTGAAATTTAATCGTATTAGATAATTTCTTCGGACCATGATAAGTCGAATACTTTTTGTTATATTTCAAGGTTCGAGATATCATAGGGACGAAACGGATTAATTCATTTATTCAATACTTTAGGTTTATCGAATGCATCTATTAATTCTCTCAAAAGTGATTAATAGTAAACAAATACATAATTGAAGTGTTCTTTTATTTATATGGAATAAATAAAAAGTTAATATGTATATATATATAAGTGAACTCATTCATCGAAATGCAGTTGAAAATTTTATTCTTTAATAATATATTGAACTTCATCAATCAACAACAATTATAAAATATATATTTAAAAAATATATATTTTTTTTTACTTATAAGAAAATTATATTAAAGAAGATAAACAGAATAAGTGATGTCAATTTATTTCTTATTTTTATTTATTACTAGTCTAATATTCTTTTAAAAAGACAGATTTATTATATTAATGATTTGAGTTGAAATTAATTTTGATTTTTTTACAGATGAGCGCTTCAAAAATGCAAGACTTTGATAAATTGGATATAGAATCTCATTATGATTTTAAGAGGAAACATGATGAAGAAAAGGTATTTGATTTATTTTACTTTTAATTTATAATTTACTCTTTATAGGTGAGCGCGTTTCTCCACTCAGGGACTTAGATAAATAAACACTCACCACTTGTAAGTGCGTAAATGGCGATCATGAGTTTCCCGAACAGAGGCAGGCATTTTTTTTCTTTCCATTTTGCCAGTCTATTTTTTTCCTTCCCACATCAAGCATCGGGTCCGCATAGGAATAAGACCAAGAAGATATTAGTGATCGATGCAGGACCGGACGTGCTGAATTTTGCTGTTTTTTTACTCGGTCGTATCTCGAGATTTAAGGTGAATAGTGGAAACAAAAAATTTTTTGTTATGAGTGGTTTACATTATCATAGGTTGAAGGCCATTTTTTACATCATTTCGGTACATCGCATCTTCTTCAGAACCTTCAATTACATATTACAAATTATTAACAAAGATATTACAAATTTCATGATCGATCGGCTCAAAAATTAATACTTGTTTTATTTTTCGGCGCTGAACCTCTAATTACTATATAAGTTTAAATAGATGGTCTTTAACATTGGTCACATTAAATTCTTACTAACATGAATATTTTGGATGCAAGAGGTAATACAATTAAAAACAACAGATCATTTTATAAAAAATGGCCATCAACCTATGATAATAATCCTTTGATAACAAAAAAAAATTTTGTTTCCACTACTCACCTTCAATCTCGAGGTACGACCGACCGAGTAAAGAACCCACAGAATTCAGCATAGAAGAACCAAGAAAATAGATGAACATTTCTGTAGTGCACCATTTGAACTTCTGTTTTGTTTACCCGTATACCTATATCTTAAATATTTTATCAAATTTCACTGCATAATTTGCCAGTATATTTCTTTCCTAGCACTTTAAAGCTTTCTTTTTAATTACAAAAATATAACAATTTTTTTTTTCTTTTATAGGAAATTGAACGCAAAAACATTTTGCATTTAACTACTTTAACAGACGATGGAAAAGAAGCTTATATTTTTTCATTAAGAATTGTAGATGAAGAGGAAAGATTTACATGTCACCTTTGTGAAGTTGTTGTTATGGGCCAAAACCATATCAAAGATCATATTGAAAGTTATAAACATCAGCTTAAATTGAAAATTCCACAACATCCACGCAAGATCTTTTCAAGATTTGTTATAAATGAAAGTGAAGAGGGTAAGTTATTATTTAATTTTTTTATTTTCTAAATTTATTTAAATTATAAAAAAATATTGAAAGAAAAAAGTTTTGTTTTATTTTTTTTTTTTTTTAAGTTCATTTCCCAAAAGTATCAGAATTTAAATACATAAATCATTGAAAATTCACGATGCTTCAAGGAATGAATCAAAATTTATTATTAATAATTTTATATCACCCCTTTCGATTTTCTACTATATTAATTATATACTGTATATATATATACGGTAAATTCCACTAGAATGACTTAATTCAAAATTAATATATATACATTTTATAAATCTATTTCTAAGAGGTTCAAATGCCAACTCTGAGAGAGAAAGTATTGGGATCATGTCAACATGTCGAGATTTTGATCGATATACATGTTTTGAGGTCCCCTGAATCCAAAAAGTGGTTTTCGCAACATGGTCTGTCTGTCTGTGATCAAAATATCTCAAGAACGAAAAGAGCTAGGTTGAATTTTTATATTTAAGTTAGATACACTCCGGGACACTTAAAATAAGCTTTTGAACGAAATCGGCCCTAAAGAACTAGTACTTTGTTGAAGTACTTTTTCAGTTTTTTTCGAATTTCTTAAAATCGGCTCTAACAATTTTGATTAAAATTCAAAAATAAATTATTTTTTACATGCTCTTTAAAAAGTATACTACTAAAATTTTTCGTTAAAATTGTATCAAGTACACATAACTGATGTACTTTTTCAGTTTTTTTCGATTTTCTCAAAATCGGCTCTTATGATTTTGATTAAAATTCATAAATCATTTATTTTTAAAATCCTCTTTAAAATGTGTATTCTCATTTTGTCATGAAAATTGTTTGAAACACCCTTTACTGATGTAGTATTTCAGATTTTTCATATTCATTTTCCGGCTCTTCCTTCCATTGGCTCAATGTTAAATCCCTATGGGGATTTGCATCTAAATTTCGATTCAAAAGGACGTCCCCTTTGGAACATTTTATTTTTACTTCTTATTCAGTATTGATTAAAGTCGAAGACACTTAGCATTTCATTACTTTTGGACTTATGTTTCATGTTAGCGGCCATACCATTATTTTGGTATATTTTTTTTTTAACTTATAGAACTGGAGCAGGAGCTGGAGCCGGAGCTGGAGCCAAAACCTGAATAGACTGTGGCCCCAGAGACGGAACCACCTCCGCTGCTCTGTGTATATATATATGCCGGTATATATTAATATATAAAACTGTTGATGACAAAAGGAATTTTATTTGTCAAATTATATATATGAAATAATTACTTTTAAAAATCTATGATTTAAAAGATTTTTCTATTAATATTCTCATTCACCGAAAATTGAATATGAATTTTACCCATTAGGGTAAAGTTTTTTTTTTTTTTTTTAATTTAAGGCCATTTAGACCCACCCCATCCAAATGTTTGGTAGCCATTTAAAATGAAATAGATTTTTCTCACTTGGGACGGGAAGCGAATCTCTGAGCCAAGGGTCACGGCCAAGGATAAAGTTAAACTTTACTATTTTTTATTCCTTCATTTGTTGTATTTAGAAAAACCGCAAAAAGAAGGAAGACCTCTCATGTTAGAATCTGCACTAAAACACTGCACCTTCCCACTAATTGGACTTGAGTATTTGATTGAAATTATTAATGACTTTGACAGTGAAGCCTTTTACTCCTGTATGCTTTGTGATAAAAAAGGTGATCCAAGAGTCGCTATGGCCCATATGCAAAGTTATAATCACCGGGCTAAATATATAGTAAGTTAACTTTTAAATTTAATTTATCAGAACCTATTAGTTGAGCAATTCACAACGATTTTTTCCCTCTTTTGTCGGTCCTAAGGATATATCATGATATTTATACAAGCTTATTTTAGCCTATTCTTAAATAACAACAATTTGCTATTAAAGCGCTCAATGCTTCTGTGATTTCATTAAATATAATCGTTTAAATATTAAATACAATTGATTTTATTGTCTTCAATTTTGGAAGTCTTCATTTTCTCGAAATACACTGTTTACCGGCATAAATATCATAATATAATCTAAATGACACTAGTTCAAACATTCTTAAATTTAATTAATCTCTTCTTAGATAAATAAATTACACAAGGTTAAGTTTCAAAGTTAATACTTCATCTTCATAACTCTAAAGATGACTTATTTACCATAACAAGCATATATTCAAAATTCTTTTGAAACTTAACCTTGTATTATTTATTTATCTATTAATATAATTAATGATTAATTAAAATTAAAATATGTTATTATTGAACCTGGTTATAAGATATACCGCATGTTTTAATAAATAAATCTATATATTGATTTAAGATTAACAAGTTATTTTAATTAGAGCTAATTGGTTATTTTTTTTAGGCCATTCATTTCCCTACTGTTCACCGAAAAATGATGAATGCCTATCCCAGAACTAAAGATGGAAGAAAATGTGTGTATCTAACAATAAATAATATCTGTGAAAAAATCGAAGATAAATATGGTCGTGCACAGCCAATGGTTCTTGAAAAAGAAGTATTCGAAATGGAAAAAGAATTTTATGCTAAACAAATAATAAATAGTGAACATATAAGGTATTTTGTATTATAAATATATTGTTTATATATCAAAATATATTTGTATATTTGATTTATTCTTTTGGCTTGATCAAAGGAAGAAAATTATTTTTTAGATATTTTTATTTAACCTAAGTAATATTTTAAATATTACTAGCCAGCAGCTCCCTCCCCTAATTCTCCTGTGGTATAACTTAGGACCTTATCACTAATCTAATAACTGTTACTGACTACTAGTGAACAGTTTTCTATTCGGTGATGGTTGATTAACGACCCTGACTCCCTTTTCAAAAAAAAGACAAGTAAATAACAATGCTCCAAAACACGGAAAACCCCCTAAAGAAAACTTAAAATAAATTTTATAGGGAGGAACAATTCTAATTCCAATTTTATGGGATAATTTGTCGTACACAAAAAAAAAGACTTTGTAATCCAGTAAAATTCAATGAACGTAACTCCTCTAAGTATCCTGTAACATCACATAAAATAGTCTTAAAATTTTAATATACAACAAATATATTAACATTATTTATATATTTGTTATTATATGATTTTTTTACTTCAGAATCTTCGGTGGGCCGAAGTAATTAGGACATTTTTATAGGTGGAGAAAATGCTAATAACTCCTTGGAATTTTTTTATCTAATTTTTCCATTTAAAATTTATCATTTATAAAGTTCCAATAATCAAAAATTAAATTACAAAAAAATTTTGCCAACTCTAACAGGTCTATTCTCTAAAAACAAACGTTAAAATTTATCATAATTTTGGTGTTAAAAAGTAAAGTAATAACATAAGCGTTGAAAAGTGCTATTCTCTAAACCTAGCTTTAACAGCGACTTTAATTTGTTGTTTTTATATCAAAACTCTCAAAAACATAACCTTACTTTTTGGTTAAAGACGCCATTTTGATGCATTCAAGGAACCCCCTAGACATGACATTAATTTTTAACACTTGACTAAATGTTAACGCTTTGGAACGGAATACCTTTTTGAGGGAAGGAGGTGTTAAAATGAATTAACGCTGATTTCAGATGTTAAAAGTTAACGTTTTTGCTTAGAGAATAGACCCCAATACCAAAAATTAAAAAAACTTGATTTTTTAATCCACTGGATAATCACTTAACGAACATAATCCTTTCACCATCTGTATCCGAATTATAAGGGATCATTATCAATTTTTTTTGGGAACAAACCTACATCTTTTTGTTCTCTGAACATCTGTCTGTTATGCTATCTAAAGTGTTTGTTGTCCGATTTGTTTGCACCTGTAACTCCTCGATAACTGATCATTTATTGTAAATCTTAATTTTTTACTTATTTAAAATGGAAATGTAATTATATTTCTCTTAAAAAATATTTAAGAATTTTTCCATTGTCATCAGTAATTGAAATGACTAATTTTATTTTATATATATATTTTATTTATTTTAATTTAATTAATCAACCCTGAATAATAAACTCTTCTCCACAAAAATTCATTTAAATTATATTGATTTTGAACTTTTAAATAAAACTGCCAAAAATCAGTTAGACCGAACAAATTTACTTTAAAGTTCGCGTCCGTAAAGCAGAGCAGTTTTTTTTTTCATTCCTGTTTTATAACTTTTCCTTCCAAAAGTCTCGAAAACCCACAAAATCAGGAATTCTTTTTGAAAGGCTGTGAATTCTATCGGTACATATATTGAGATATTTAAAATAGCTGGCTGTACAATATTTAATTTAGAGTTATTAATATAATCTAAAAAGATGATAAATTTATTTTTATTTATAGCTTGCAATTAAACATTTTCTTTTTATTCTCTTCATCATAAGACTGATACAAATATAAAAAATTAAATAATTGTTTAATTATTTAAAATTTTTTATAATTTCTAAATAATTACACTTATCCTTATTATTAACAGATAATAGAAAACAAGAGTAACATTTTTTAATATTTAAAAACATGCTACTTTTATTTTTTATTAAGATAATCTGTCTTTATACCAATAACTTTTTTTTCCGAAACTTACTGATAATGGTAGTATTTTATTCATTTTTGATTGAAAATATGGTTGTATTAACCCAACAGAAATTTTCTGGACAAGTGTTGCTATTGAATTTTTGACTTTATTAACTAGATTATTAGATCTATTTTATGCATGAAATTAATTCAAAATATGAATTGAATCTATTTATAAGAATTTAATTTAAGATAAATTAATTTAATATTAAATTACAATTAATAAAATTTTGAATTTATTAACAATGGAAAAATATTTGACACTTATTACTTTTTTTTTAAAGAATAGAAAAACATTTAAGAAAGAATAAAATTTGTTTTCTTCCTTTCTTTATTAAAAATGAGGATATTTAAAACCTAATCTTTTTCTATTCTTTAAGTCGCTTCCCGTTCCAATTTATTTCATTTAATTTGACTACAAATTATTTGAAATAAATAGGAATGGGGTCTAAATGGCCTTAGATGCAGAAAAAGACCTTACAAAAAGTCAATATTTTTTCATTATTAATAAAATCCAAATTTTATTGATTGAATTTTGATAATAAATTATTTTGATATTATCTTAAATTAAAAATACTTATAAAACAATACTTTCTCTCTATATATATTTCATATATAGGCTAAGAGAAAGGGAAAATTGATTCTATTCATATTTTGAATTAAAAAAAAAAATAGAATTAATAATTATAATCATTCTTCTGAAAGAGTTCCTTCCCATCTGCTCTATTATCTAAAACTCAACCCGCAGAATGCAGAATAGAGCAGAAAGCAGCATACTATATGCTCTGATAAAAGTTTTCTCAGAAACTACTGAATTTTCTTGTTGGAAAAGAAGCAAATGCATATACGACCCTGGGGTAAACCTATGGAAGAACCATCAAGGTTTATAGAAAAACTAACATCACTTTGATGAAAAAGTAGAAATTCAAAAGCATCACTTGAATTTATGATGAATTAATAGATTTATGAAAAAAACTACAAAAATGTGAGAGGATTTTTTCATTTCTGTTACCAGTCGCCCTGTCTCAATGATTTTTGTTTTTGAAAAAAGACACTTGGCGTCCAAAAACATCCACTAAAAATATAAAATTATCGTTATCTGATAAAATGAGCGTTAGAAGTGGTCTAGAAATGTTCATTAAGAAGCTGCTTCAGCGTAGATTCAAAGGCGGCTAGAAGGGGGGGGGGAAGCAAAGGGATTAATCCCCCTCCATAAAATTATAAAGACATCAAGTTTATTAGTATATGAAATTACACAAATTGTTTAATAAATTTGCAGTACTCATAATTTATTTCGTCTATTATTTACAAAAATATTATAGAATATTTTAATCATGTTTCACGGTTGTAAAAATTGGTATTAGGGGTATCCAATATTGAAAAAATCACATGAGGCACCTTTAAATCACCTCCGATTGCCCTTATAAAACACTATGGCTTATATATTTATTCCAAATATCCTGTAGACCAGTGTTAATTATTTCCTAACTGAAAAAATTCTCTTATTTGTCTTTGAAAATTTCATTTAAATCTAGGAAAATTAATTTTTTCTAGAAAATTAGTAATATATTACCAATGATTTTTTTATTAGACAATATTTTTGAAAAAAGTTTTCATATAAATTTAGTTTTGAAATAATTTATTATCAATAAATATGCGATTCCTTGCTCTTCTTTAATCTCTATCTTTTTAATTAAAATACAAACATTTTACTTATTTATATTATGAATTGTTGATTTTAGGGAAACCAACAATGTTACTTTCGAAGAATTTGTTGATATTGATCTTTTAAATAAGATAACAAAACCTTTGAAAGGTATACATACCAATATATATATATCTTTATTTAAATTTGTTTTAAATCACATTTATTAATTCATTTTATTATATATTTTTTTTAGCTGGCGAATTCAGGTAAGTCTAAGATTTTAAAATAAAATGAAATACATATTATTAATAATTGTTTTTTAACAGTCCGATGTTTATGACTAAGCAAGTTTCAAGATATGACAAAAGAGACATTTTTAAAGCAGATGACGAAAAATCAAAACTTATAATTGAAAAGGATAGTTCAAGTAAATAATTTTTAATTTTTATTTATATAATTTATTAATATTAATTTATTAACAATATTTAACTTTAAAGGAAGGGCAGAGGTAGCCAAAAAGAAATAATTCTGAATGCTACAACAATTTCTCGGGGATGTTTCGGTGCATTTATTAGTGTTTATCAACAGTTCTTTCTATAATAGAAAAAACATACACATCAATATAAAAATATACATGTATATCGATACTTGGGAATTCAAAGGTCTTAAAGGACAAAATGCTACTTTTCAGGAGAGCCAAAAAACAAAAAAAAAAAAAAACATTTTCCCACATAACTTTTCTGACTTTAGTCTTTGCAAATACAGCCAACGGTTACCAGTTTAAAATTAATTGATTTAAACCAGAAATTAAAATTTTTTAAAATAATTTATCTATATAAATTAATCAAATGTCTTTTTTTGAAAAAAATAAGGTAAAATTTCCTATTCAATTTTATAAATTATTAAATGTTAATAACTTAAGAATTTAGATATAAATAAAGTAAGAGAAATTTCTTTATAAATAGATAAATTGGTTGATTGAACGAAATTAGACGTTTATATAAATCTGAAAAGAATATTTATTTACTCATTCATACAATTCACTCTCTTGCGTGACGATTGTTAAACATTGTATGCAAGTTCAACAATATACATGTTCAATTGTCAACAATTTAAAATATATGTATATACCAAGTATTTATAGACTAACTCTGAGCATAAAAAAACAATTGAAAGTTATTCTATATTGTTGCATTATGTTTGATATATACAGGTATATTTTTATATTCATGCGTATGTTTTTTATTATGGAAAGGACTGATGATGGAACACTAATAACTGCACCGAAACGTCTCCGGAAAATTGTTGCAGCATTCAGAATTATATCTTTTTGGCTGCCTCTGCTCTTCTTCCACCACCTCTTAATTAACACTATTTAATATTTATCTATTTAATTTCAGATACAAAACGAAATAATATGAATACTAGCCCGATATCATCTCTTTCAAGCATAACTTCGAATGAAAGTGATATTAGAACATATAGATCTCGAACTAAAAGTAGATCACGATCTCCACCAAGGCGAAGAAATGTTCCACCACCTCGAGATAGGGATAGGGATCGAGATCGCTTTTCTCGCTATCCCTCTCCACGAAGACCCACAGCTAAGCAAATTGGGAAGATTAGATCTTCTAGATCGCCTAGTTTCAAGAAGTATAGAAGACCTTCCCCACCTTCTCTCCGATCACCCAGTCCTAAGTACTCCCAAGGACGTTTTTATACCTCTAAATCTTCATTTAATGAAAAACAACAATGGGTTAAATATCGAACGGAAATGGACACTATTGAAAAAGAGATGTTAACTTTACTGAAATTTTATGAAAAAAATCCTGAAAAACATCCTACATATTCTGTCGAATGGAAGAAATTTTGGAACAGGCGTTATAAAGAATTACAAGCACTTGGTAAAGATCCCTCGAAACATGATTTTAAAGCTGAATGGATACAATTTTGGAATAAAAGAATGCAACAGATATATGACTCAGATTTAAAAACTAAAAAAGAAGATCTTAAAAAGAAATTAAATCTTCATTATGAAGAGAGACCAGTATCGACTCAACAATCAGCTTTACAACCTATTTCTGATGACGATGATGATATTATTATTCTATCTCCACCATTAAATAATATGAAACCAAACGAAAACAAAAAGAAACTTTATGATTTTGGATCAAAACGTTCATTAAGTCCGTGGGAAGAAAATGAAAAAGAACTTAAAAAATCTAGAGGTGATATTCTATCCAGATCACGTGACAGAGATCGGGAGAAATTTCAACGTGGGCGTCCACAGATAAAGGAATATCATTCAATAAAACACGACGTCAATGTTGTATCTGTTTTAAGACTTTTGACTGCTATTGAAAACCAACTTGGTTCACTAGGACCAAAAACCAATAATCTTTTATCAGCTGCAATATCTCTAGAAAAGACTGCCCTTAATGCTTCTGATAAATTACTATCAGATTCAAATAATATAGCCCATTTTGAAACAATTAAAGAAAAATTAATTGGACAATTAATGGCTGGAATAGTTGAAAGACAATTACAATCAGCGACTAAATCAGCACTTCAATCTCTTAAAGAACTTTTATTTAAAGCTGAACGATATAAACTAAAAGAAGAACAAAAGAGTATTAGAGATAAAGAATCTAAAGAACAGGAAGATGAGAATATTTCAATAAAAGATTCTTCTCTATCTGTTATTGGTGAGGCGATAATGATTAACGGGATTGGGGCAATGGATAAAGAAGAATTCGCTCGACTTCTTGCAATGGCTTTAGCAGCAAACGGACAATTAGATATTGATCAAGAAAATCTTGAAAAATTAGTAAATACAATTATTAATTTCGAAAATTCAAGTGTAATTATTTCTAATAACAATAACAAAAATAACATTACAACTAGCAATGATAACTCTAATAATAATATTAAGAAGCCAAATATTTCATCATCTCCAGCAAAAACCTTATTACAAACAATTGAATTGGATGATTATAATAAAGCTCTAGACAAAATGAATTCTAAAGATAAGAAAGATACTTTAACAGAGGGTGAAATTGTTATTCTTTTAAATAAATTCAAAGATATGCCTAAAGAAAATCAAAATGCTCTTATACAATTTCTTAAAGTATTGGAAATAAAAGATAGACATAAAATGAATAATCTAAGAGCTGTTATTGAAGACACACCAATCAATTATAAGTTCAATGAAATGGATGGGAATGAACAAGGGGAAAATTCTTCTGGTCGTCTTTCACCATTTTCAATGAGACGTGGAGAAGCAAATCCATCTCCATCTAAACGCGATCCGAACGATCAAAAAAAATTAACATTCGAAGATTCGGATGATGATTATTCATTTGAAGATATTTATTCTGCAGCTTCTAAAAATATTGAAGGTAGTACACCTACAAATAAAGCTAAAACAATCCAAGAAACTAAAGAACCTGAGAATAAAAAAGAAAAAGAAACGATTTTTGAAGATAAAGAGAAAGAAAAAGAGAAAGAAACGTCAGGAAAGGATTCTTTAACAAAAAAATTGAATGACGATCCCATAGCTGTGCTTAAAGAAACTAAAGAAATGATTGCTAATATAATGGGTCAACTTCCAGTAAAATATATACAAAAACAAAATATTACAAGCCCTAAAAAAGAAACGCTTGTTCAAAAACCTTCAGCTAAAGAAGAAATAAATATTCCAACAATTAATGCCCAATCGCATGTAAGAAATCCAGTTACAACAGAGACTAATATAACAACTCATTATGCTAATCAAAGTACAACCCAATATTCAAACTATTCAACTTCTAATTATCAATATCAGAATTATATGGGACAGAATCAACAGTTTCAAACCAATCCGCCATACCAAAATTATAGCTATTATACTCTGCCTCCTCCTTCAGCTGAAAATCCTAATAATCAAGGTTATTCAGATGTGAATCAATATAATCAGTTTAATTATTCTTATGAAATGGACCCAAATGTTCCTCCAGCCTATCAATTTCATCAAAATCCTGGTTTTTATTAAAATTTTTCTACAATTTTTTTCTTTAAAGGAACAAAGACTAGATGGGGCTTTTCGTTTTCTCATTAAAAAATATTTAATTATCTTGATGGAAATAAAATTTGTTTTGAAACTTGAAGAGTCATTTTGATTAGCCCGCAAAATTATTTAAAGTTTAGTTGAAAAATATAGTCATTAATATGGTGCAATTTCTTCCTGAATGGGAAGGATGTTTGAGAATGTTAGACTATAAATAACATTTCCAAGTCAAATAAAATAAATTTTGAATATTTGGGCACCCAAAGATATAATAAAATTTTGAATTTAAGGTCATAGTTGAATAAAAAAGATCATTATGAGCTTAGAGTTCTCCATTTTTGATTTCGGAATAACCATGAAATTTTTTTTTTAACTTCTTACGCCCGCTGAGACCATTTGACTTTATAATTTTATTAGATACGAGGGTTGATCCAAAAATAAGGTTTCCAAACAGCTCCAGCCGCACGGGAAGGTGCGAGGCGATCCCACTGGTCCCCACTTTCGATTCCACCCTGTTGGGCTTAATCTTAGCTTGGGAGCCGTCCGAAATGGTGAGTCCCATTGTTGATCCCGTCAAGAGCAAGATTCGTTTCTTAATTCGCTTTTTGCACTCAAAGCAAACTTCACCCATGGATATTCATCGTCAGTTGACAGATAGAAGCACTTCGCGTTGGACCATCTCGATAACCGCCTGCGAAACTGACCATCTTCCACTCCGACTTGCTTCCGTCCGACACTAAACTCCCTGTACCACTTTCGGATATGTAGAACGGCCATATACTTTTCGCCATACCCATCTGTCAACAGACGATGAATATCCAGGTGGAGTCCCTTTGGCGTGCAAAAAGCGAATTACGGAACGAATCTTGCACTTGGCGGGATCAACTCCATTCGGGACGGCTGCCAAGACAAGATTGAGAACAACCGGGTGGAATCGAAAGTGGGGAAACAGCCGCACACAGCGGTGCTGCGGAATTTCGCCTCGCACCTTCCCGTGCGGCTGAAGCTCTTTGGGAATCTTATTTTTGGATCAACCCTCGTAATTTATTAAATACATATAACGATGGCTTCCGGCGGAGGTTCAACGGTCATGTTTCTCGGGGGCCACCCATCCCGATTTTCACCACCGTTTGGCGTTGCTTAACAACATTGATCTTGGTGCCTGTTGTCTATTCTTGTTACCAGGGCCGCCGGCCCTTTGAAATTTTGAAATAGCATATGGGTCTGTGATGTCCATGTGTTAATGTATTATTTGATTTAAAAACCATAAAACATTAGGTTTTCCAAATTGATTACAACCTATATTTGACTTGGAAATGCTCTATTATAGGGATATTTTTTTCAAACCTTCATTGAAGCATTAAATAAAGACAAGTCTGAATCACATTATCAAGCGTCAAGTATTATAATCAAAGTTAATTTTCCACTTTTCAAATTGAGACATTTATCATAGCCCTGGATGAACTTTGCAATACCCTCTTCACCCCCCCCCCTTTAAGGGGGGGGGGGGGGGGCCCCCCCAAAACCGGCCGCTCCCCCCAGATGTTGTGATAAGTCTTCACTGAGTATTAAACCTCTTCGTTGCCGTTGGCGTTGGAAGCATATCTTCAGCTGCAGAAAAATGTGAAAGTCTGGACGCTAAATTTGGACAAGGAAGATGATCGAACACTACCCAATGAAAATGAGAAATAAGCTACTGACTTTCCTTACTGGTATGACAATTGTCTCAATCTTCACGCTGATTATGTGGGAAAACAACTTTGATTATACTAGACTCCTGGCTGAAGCAGTCCTAACATTTGATTTCGGAGGAGCTAGAATTTTTGTTCATAAAAAAAGTAAAAGTATCATATGAGGAATGCAAATTTTAGACGATGTATCGATACTTGTATCAAATGATACTTTTTTTATAAATATAAATACGTTAAGATATGCACAGAAAAATTTCGATTCTCTTTAAAATATCGTTTCGATTATATTTTATGAGGGTCACTGGCAAAACCACAAGTTTAAAAATAAGTAAAATAAAAAATTATAATAAGCCTATAATTTGAATATTATTGAGTATAAAAATGAGGGGTACTATACTTCATTAACATCCTCGTACGACCGCGCCTGAATTTTGTTTCTCACTTGTCTTTATTTTATGCTCCACATGTTGAAAGAAAAATAACCTTCGTATTTTAGTTTAAATTCCCGAAAGTGGTAAACGCTAGAATTAAGGGAAAAATTCAAAATATCCCATTCAATTGTTTTAGCAAAACATTCCGCTAAATACCTTATCATCTGTATCTCCTCAGCCCGAGTCTATCTAACAATGAGTAAAAATTAAAGTGAAAAATACATTTTAACTAAATTTTTACATTTTATTATATATATATATATATATATATATATAATATATATATATATATAATAAAATTTAGTGAAAGGTTTTACATGTTCATTCAAATTCTACCGAGGATCTCTGTTCATTTTTTTTTTTTTAAATATATTTTTATATTGTAAATATTTTAATAAAATTCAATTATATTTTCTGTATTGTATTGATATTTAGCAATTTCAATTTGCAATTAAAAAAAACAACTGTATAACTATTTATTAATCATGAGATAAAATAATTTTTAAAACCCCCCACTAGCTTATTTCTTGTTTTTTTTTTTAATTTCCATACTCGATAAACGTCGTATGGATTCTTAAATAAAAAACATTTTTATTATAGAATGAAATATCACCTTCTCTCTCATGTCTAAATAATGCTGCTAGACACAATTTTTTTATTTGTCAGTTGAAATTGATAAATATCAAGCAAGTTGGAGAGAAGGGGTATGTATAATCTCCCCCATCCTGCTTAACTTGAATTAATATTATTTTATATAAGTATAAAAAGTATTCATTTCAAAATAAATTTATTTAGTAGAAAAGTCAGAATTTTTTTTCTATATCTAAGGAAAGGGAATAAATGTTATGAATGATTTATTTAAAGATATTATATTAGGGTGGGCCGAAAAAACTAATTTTTTTTTTATTTTGAAGTTGTAATAGCGCGGAAAAGTTGTGATTTATAAAAGCAAAAAAAAAAAAAATCAAAATCGGTTGACATCTTCCGGTCGCGCATAAGCCCTAAAGTTTGACAAAATATAAAAAAACTTCATTTTGAGACTATTTTTTTAATTTTTAAATTCTAATCATAATAAAACACAATGTTCTTATGTTCAAAAATAAAAATACTGTAACTATATTACGATAAAAAAAGTATATTAAAGATATTTAAAAAAAATCGTAAAAATGTAACTTTTTCATTATTTTGGTAAATTTTGGGCCTAATCCTCGACCGTAAGATATCAAATGATCTAAACCAAATTAAAACACAATGTTTTCAGGCTCTTGAAAACATCTAATTCAAAAATTTAAAAAATTATTCGCAAAAAAAAAAGTTTTTTTTCACATTTAGTCAAACTTTAGGGCCTATGCGCGACCGGAAGATGTCAACCGATTTTGATATTTTTTTTTTTCTTTTTTTTGTCTATATAATTCGCAACTTTTCCTCGCTCTTACAACTTTGAAATAAAAAAATGAGTTTTCGGCCCACCCTAATATATATATATATATATATATATATGGCTCATTCTCAAAATGCACAACTATAATAATTAAATCCAAAACGTAACAATTTAATTTTAACGAACAAAACATATTGATTTAAGTTATATTAATTAAAAATTACTTTCCTGCCATACTCTTTTTTCTTTAGTTTTGCTTCCACATCGGTTAATTTACTACTTCTTGTCATTTTTTACACTTAACTTGCTGAAACATCAAAAAATTTTATGAGGGAATGACGAAACTAGACAAAATTGCCACAAATTCAGAAACCACAACTTACTTTTCTATGTTAGTTTTACTATATTACTACCGGAAACCTATACAAATATGCTATAATTATTAAATAAAGAAGCGCCTACCTTTTTATAATATAAGGTGAGGGAATGACGTTAAAAAATGTATTCTTTAAAAAACTTATGTTCAAAATAGTTTCAAGAATATCATTAAGGACATCGATTCTTAATAAAATCCTACCCCACAATAGTATATTCTCACAACTTATCTCAAATCTTATATCCTAGTTGCCGAAAAACTTTATAATTAGTTGAATAAAAAATCTGTGTGACTGCGCACACACACAACTTTCTCTTACCCTTCGGTAAGAGAAAGTTGTGCACTGTGCTGGTCACACCAGATTTTTGTGTCGAGATATATTTAGTTTCCGATAGCACCTTAGTTTCAAACTTGCATTTTAAATGTTGACTGCTTCAAATAAACTATGGTTATTTTTCAAAATTTTAATCTCATATTTGGACATTTTATACACAATATAGAATCGTAAATAAATACAAAATTTCATAAGAATTGGAAAAAAAATTTTAAATGCCTAAAAGTTCTAAAGGGGACCCCCTTTTGAATCTAAATTAACATACAAATCCCTATAGGAAATTAACATTGGCCTATGCGAAGATAAGGTGGAAAGGGAATTTAAAAAGAGTAGAGAGAGACGATAATGTTTGCAAGTGAGAGAGAGACATATATGTTTTCTTTGAAACAATTAAAGACACAAATAAATTTAAAAAAAATGGGAATTTAAATAATAATTGATTTTTAATCTAATAAAAAGAAAAAATTTAAATTCCGTTACCATGGCAACCATTTCTATCTTTCCTATGAAGAACAAGAGTAAAGTGGTCTTCAGAAGATTTCAACGGCAAAATGAGAATATACATTTTAAAGAGCATCTAAAAAATAGTTCATTTATGAATTTTAAAAAAAAATCCTTGGAGGGAATTTTGAGAAAATCGAAAAAAACTGAAAAAGTACATCAGTAAAGTACTAGTACTTTTTGGCCGATTTTGTTCAAAAGCTTATTTTGAGATTCTTCAAAGGTACCTAAGTTAAATATAAAATTTCAATCCGCTAGCTCAACTCCTTCATGCTAAAATCTGTCCACACACACAACCACCACCACACACACACACACAGACCAATTTGCGGGACCCACTTTTTTGGACTCGGGGACCTCAAAACATGTATATCCATCAAAATCTCGACATCGAATTTTTGACATGATCGCAATACTTTCTCTCTCTATATATTTCATATATGGGTACGAGAAAGGACATCGATTTCGATTTTTTTTTGAGAATGAGCCATATATATATATATATATTTAAATAATGTTAATTTATAACACATGATCTAATTCAGAATTCGGTATCAATAGCAGTAAATTTTTATACGGTCGGCCAGGCAATAACGAATTATATTAAGGGCTGGTTTCTTCATCCCTGGTCAAGTAGTTAACCGGGTGAAGCCAGAGCCGGAACTACGAGATTTCCGCCCCCAAATATCTGCCGCCCGGGGGCACATGCACCCACTGCCCTCCCCTAGATCCGGCCATGGGTGAAGCTACTAGGCCTTAAATTTCGAGTTTTTCTTTTTTTGGACTGTGCTTTTAAAGTTGCCCAGTCGTCAAGAATCTGTCGGCCTCTTTGATCTAATTTTATAAATTTTTATTTTCTCATAATATTGGAGGGAGAGCAGCTCATCTACCCAACTTTCACTAAACAATATATACATTAGGGGTATGACTTTTTTACAACTTCGTATCCCTGTATCATAATTGGATGAACTTTTACTAAAGATTAAATAAAATCTTACTTTCATGGTAATATGATAAAAAAAACGACATGCACAAAAAGATTTGAAAATTTTATATATAAGATTTTTGCCAATTTTTTGAAGTCACTGTAAATAGATATAAAATTGAACACAGCTTTAGACTCACATATATAAGGTCATTAAAGACACAAAAAGTCAAATATCTAGATAATGATGCCATTGGTCAGGATGAATCTCAGTGTGAATTGTCCTTGTTGAGGCAATAGCCTTACAATTTTTCCACAATTGATCGCACGCTCACAACATTGGTTACATCAGGCAATGTTGATTGAAAATTCATCTGTTTTCCAATGAGTTTTCAAGCAATTGAGCCCTGCTGATTCAGAGCTGTAGATAGTTCATCAAAATCTTCAACGTCAAATCATTGGCTGCTGATTTAATGATCAGCCCATTAGTAAGAAATGAATGAACAAATTTTACGGGTTTCAGGCATCAGAATAAACGCAAGAAAAGTCATACCCCTAATATACACATTATAAAGTTTATATATATATATATATAATATATTTGTAACATATTTTTATTTGATTCTTTTTACTTGACAATTTAAAAAATTTTCGATTATAATTTATTATTTTAAGATTTAAAAAAAAAATCAATTCTCATAGAAATTTAATTTTTTTTTTTAATTAAATATTCTAAATCATTTATTTGATAATTAATTTTTCTTATATTAATTTTAATATAATGGAAAATAAAAATATATTTTGTTTTATAAAAGAATAGAAAATTTTTTAAATTAAATTGATCTGTCAGTAGGTTTTGTACAAACGCTTTTGTTTTGTTTCACTTCTTTTGGATGAAACAAACATAGCTTTTATTCAACTCCAGATGATGATATGATAAAAAATAAAATTTAAGACTTGAAGAAAAAATAGAATTTTCAAGAAAATACAAACTCGGTGAACGTTTCGAATCATTGAGACCATAAATATAAAAAAATGGATCTTAATTTTTTTCATCCTCATCGATACACTTTATTATTTATTGATTTTTAGATCAACATTTTTAAGGAAATTGTCGAAAGGGAAAGTTGTAGTTCTTTCGCTTCAGCTTTCTTTCTAAAATAAGAGAAAGTAATAATCGAAAAAGTTCATGTTTTTACTTTAAATATTGTATATTCATGTGTTTTTTTTGTTTTTTTATAAACAATTTTGGAATTCTACTTCCTTCAAATCTTATTAATTTTTGTCAATTTTATATTTTTCTCAAAGACTTAAGGATTATACTGTATATAAATTTTATATATATATATACTAAAACAATCTTTTAAAGACATTCTTTTTATCAATTGCTACAAATCATGTTTTTTATCAAGATTAAGAAAAAGAAGAATTACAGTTCAAATCAGTTTGAAGTTTTGTTTTTATTAAAGTGATGTGATGAACCAAATTCGTTTGTTTCGTGTAGCTGCTATCAACCCAAGCCTCTTTTTCATCCTTCATCATGGAGAGTCTAATCATCAAACTACAAATGAGTGCAGATGCCACGCCCAAGCGAAGAAACATCTTTACTTTAGTTCTTTAATGTACAATATCTCTTATCTATATCTGATATATAGTATACATAACTGTTTTCATACAATTTTTAATTTAAAGCAATGGTTCTCAAACTCAAAATGCACTTAACTTTTAGAATTCTTGAGATGTTTTTAAAACAAAATATTATTATTGACATAAAAGATTTAGTTAGAGTTATCTTTTTTAAAAATATCTCACCAACTCTTGCCTATCATTTAGGAAATTTCTGGGGAAGAGATGTATATTGATAATTACAGAAATGTACATAAAGTTTGAGAATCTCTCATTTATAAGAGACATTTTTTTTTTTTCAAACATTAGATAAATGTAATAACATTTTACAATAAAGTACTTTATAAGCCAATATTTCATTTTTTAATTTCATATATATATATATATTTTTCATTATTTGATCTTTTATTTATTTAATTTCTCAAAAATGGTCCAATTAATTGCCAAAACACAAATTTTCAATGGTGATCCATTAAGTAGTGACTTTATTAAATTTTTCTTATTTTTTTCCAGATATAAGGCGAAATTGAAATATTTTTAAAGAACAGCAATGCTGTCACAAGCTTTTACTTGTCCAACTCGACCCATGCCGGGTTTGTCTTCACTTCTCAGTTTGGCCAAATTGAATTGTCTTCTATGCTAGCTCTGCCTTTGCTGCTAGGCTAGTATATAAGACCTCATGGTAAATTACGTGAGGTGTGTAGAGGAATTTTTGTATTGAAGACCGGACCCTCGATCAACACCAACAAATACATTGCCTATATATGCATTGACCATGCAAAGGAATAGACCGGAAAGGCTGGAGATCCTGGGTTCGATTCTCGGTGGGCATAGGGCGTTTGGCCTCCCAACAAATAAACATAACTCACATATTTGTTAAACATATTTATGATTAAGGAAAGGACCGGAGAATAAAAGCCAGCAATTGATGGACCCTCTCACATCATCTTTAATTAGCAAATATTTCGACTGGCATCACGCCTAGTTATCATCAGTGCAAACAAATGATTTGGCGGAGGGCCCGTGTCAAACAATAATTGAGGATTATTTTAAAATTTTTCAGAGAAGCAGGAGTCAGACGCAAGTGCGAGTCAATTATTGTTTGACACGGGCCCTCCGCCAAATCATTTGTTTGCACAGTTGATGACTATTCCTTATACATCTGATCCAGCGAAAATCTTCCAATTGTAATATTTATGATTGTTCGAGATATTCATTAAATATATAGATCTCGAAAATTACTTAACTATAATTGAAAATTAAAATAAACTTATTATTTTTAATTTTTTTTATAAGAAAAGACCGGCTGCTATTTTTTTTTTTTTTTTTATTTGAAATGTACGTAATATAAATTTTTATATCAATTTCGATTTTTTTTTATCAGGGGATTCTTTAAAAGAATTTCATATATTATTTTAAAAATATCAATAAATGAGTCAAATTTATTAGCTGTTGCTAAAATGCAGGCACGCTCGGCAAGTGCTTCCTCTCGTGTCAGATTTGTTAACTATCTTTATGGCTTTGAGGGATGGCTCCCTCGCCTTCTTTTAACCGCCAGTGCCAAATTGGCGGTTGATCTCATTCCTTTTACTTTTTGTCGTGCTCTCGTAAAATTGATTTAACCTGTCTTTTTCTCGGTCTTTTTAAAATAGTAAATCTTATCAAGTGAGTTTAATTTTAATTGTGAAATGTTCTATATCAGGAAACATCTGACTGGCACTCGATTCTACTCTACTCAGGTAAATTTTTAACAACCTATTCATTAAAACCAAAAATATTGCGATACTTGCAATTAAAAATAATTATTGAAAATAAATTTCAATGTCCTCTAAGAATATACAATTAAAATAATATTTATAAAATTGTTTAAGAATGGGTTACATTTATAGTTCATGTGTATTTGTGTGACTTTTTTTAAATATAAATTTTCCAAAAATATATATTAATTATATAGCCTATATATAATAAAATGTCATATCTCGACATAGAATTTTTGACATGAATCCATACTCTCTCTATATATTAACATATATAGAGGTAAGAGAAAGTAAAAATGATTCTCAACTGCATTTTGTCTATGAAATTCTGAGCTTATTAAAAAAAATCCCATAAAATTTGGTGCCATAGATTGCGAGTTCTATGCAATTTAAGATGCTGAGTTTTTATTTTTTATAACTTATATTAATTCGTACCTAAGAAACGGCGCGCGGAGGGGAAGTGGCGCCTGCACCTCCCCTCCAGGCATTGTCGCTGGCCGGCGAGAGATGCTGCTATTCTAGGAAATAACTATTAAATCAATTAAATTTCATTTCTAAGAAATTTTAATATCTCCATCGCAAATCTATCGCCTATTTGAAGAAGTCTTTCACTAGGCCCAGAGAGAAGAATCTAGTTTGTTGTTCAGTTACAACAAATAATGCTCTCTCTTGGATGGGAGAGACAAATAATTAATCGTATAAAACGACTAGTATTTATTTAGTATTGGAAGTTTTTTTATATAGCTGGTTAATTGATGTAGTAGAAGAGAATACAATTATATTTTCTTTTATTATACCCTCAGTGCTGACGTTTCGGTCCTGTTTAGGGCCATCCACAGAGAAATTTATGATGACAACCATAATGCTCTGAGGATGGCCCTAAACAGGACCGAAACATCAGCACTGAGGGTATAATAAAATATAATTAGCTCCTCTCTCTTTTTATTCTCCTTCTACTAGTATTTATTTATTTTATAGCGCTATTAATTATATTCTCTCGATTCTAAAAAATAATTTTTTTTCTCTCTTAGAATGCACAGGTCGCACTCTATTTTTACTTTCACTTACCTCATATATTTTAATATATATAGAGAGAAAAGTATTGCGATCATGTCAAAAATTCGATCTCGAGATTTTGATGGATATACACTTTTTGAGCCCGCTGAATCCAAAAAAGTGGTTTTCGCGACATGGTCTGTGTGTATGTCGGTCTGTGTTCAATTTTAAGCATAAAGGAATTGAGCTAAGAAGCCGAAATTTTATATTCAAGTTAGTCATTCCCTCGGCAGCCATCGAGCAGAAAGCTTTTTAATGCCCAAAAAAGCGTGTAAAATGTTTTGGTCGAGTGAGATGTTTGCAAAGTCAGCAACCTTCAATCGCCAATCATTTAGTACGGCATTGTGGATTTTTGAAACGAATTCATCGAATGTAGGTAGCGGTTTTTGGGCCTCTCGAGCACAGTGGCGGATTAATGCAATTTTGTCGGGGGGGGGGGGCGTTTTTTTTTTTTATTTAAGGACTTTGTCGGCATCTATGGCCATTTAGACCCCTTTCCTATTTATTTAAATTGATTGGTAACAAATTCAATTGAAATTAAAGAGCGGAAATCATAATTTCTTAAGATTACTAGTTTTTATAACTTTTTGAATTTCTTCTCGGGCCGGGGGGGGGGGACAATCGCCCCCCACCGCACCCCCCCCCTTTAATCCGCCCCTGCTCGAGCATTCATCAACATGAATTGACCACGTTTAAATTCAGCTGCCCACTTTTTGACAGTCGAAATCGAAGGGGACGAATCCTTTAAAGTGGAATTAAACTCATTTTTAGTATTCGTTAAACCTTTCAAAACAAAGTATTTTATTAAAGCGCGAACTTAAATTTTTTCCATTTTAACGAAATTGCGAAAAGTGTTTAATTTAGGGGTCAGGCCGAAAACTTTTCGAACTACACTCGTAAACAGCGCCGTCCCTCATATATCATGTTAGTTATTCTTAACACTAATTACTGAAGGTGTTGCAATATCAATGCAAATTTTTTATCATCATTTTTTTACATTTAGAGAAATATTTTGGCCAAGCTTCGAAATTCCATTAAATCAATATTATTATTAATGAATCTTTAAAATTAAATTTTATGCAAATTTGTTAATTACGATGATTTAAATTGAAAAATAAATACTATTATTATTATTATTAAAATGCCGGACAAAAAAATCGAAAAATTTATTTTAACGAAAAGTTAATTTAATATAAAAAGAAAAAAACTAACCTTATTGAAAATATTATGAAAGGGATTAGCAGAATCATAATAGAGATTTAAAATTAATTGAAATTAAGAAAGATAAATGACAAGATATATTAAATTATTACAAAGTCAATATACTAGGTATAAGGTTACGTCATCTATCAAAAGATGGCTCCATAGGTAATAAAACATTTTCAAACCGCTGTTTTTTTTTGTTTATTTATTAACGTTTATTTAAAGCATTTATCAATTTTTTACAAAACTAACTTTGTAGAGAATTTCCGGCCTTTCAAAATAAGAATTTTATTTTTTAAGAATATTCATTAGTAAATTTTTACTTTCATTTAGAATAAAGAATCTATTTCATATAAATACTTTGAATCAAAGAGATCCACTAGCCAGGATCAAGGAACAATTTAATAGCCTGGACCTGAGCAAAGATAAAAGATATTGACCTTCATTTGGTATCATATCGGGGTTTAAGGAATCACCTAAGTGAGGAGTTGTAGGCCTGTGTTTTTATTTTTTTTCTTGATTTTGTAATTTTGTACATTCTTTATGTGTGTATGTATATTCTATTGATTTGCATTCCTGATATTAATTTTTATTTGACTATGTAGTGTTGTTGTACTGTTGCGTGTTCACTGGCTGTCCATCCAATTTGGCTCAAGCTGTAAATGGAAGCCGTGATGCACCTGTTTTGTGTGATTGAATAAATTGAAAATTTATAATTTATATAATATAAACATGAGGTAGTGAAATCTTCTGACGGTTAATATATATAGCTCTGATTGAATTTTTTTCAAATTAAGGGAGGAGACCAGGGCCGGAACTACGAGATTTTTTAGGGGGGCAAAATTTAATTTGACGCCCACTCCTTAAAATTTTCTATACAAAATTCATATCATTTTACCTTTTTTTTAGTAAATCTTTCTTTAATTGCCGCCCCCTGATATCTGCCGCCCGGGGCACGTGCACCCACTGCCCCCCCCCCCCCTAGATCCGGCCCTGGAGGAGACTGTGCTTCTAGAATACTATTATTTGCAAGATCTACGGCAAGGAAATTGGGTTTCCTATTCAAAACGAAGCGTTACTTTTCCTCCCAACAACTCCTAATCCTCTATAAAGCCCAAATTCGGCCGTGTCTTGAATATGGTTCCCACCTTTGGCGAGGGGCGTCGAAAGACGCTCTCTCCTCCTTGGAAGCCATACAGAGGCGTGCAATTAGACTGATAGGTGATTCTACCCTTGCCGCATCCCTACAGTCACTAGATCATAGAAGAAGAGTATCTGCACTATCTCTCTTCTACAGGTATTACCATGGTCAATGCTCTGCCGAATTAAAATCAATTATCCCACCCAATGCAACATATTCACGGAACACAAGTGAGGCATCGTCCCAGCATCCTTATGCTGTTCAGATCACGACTAACAGAACTAGTCAATTTCATTCTTCCTTTGTCCCCATGACCTCCCGTGATTGGAACAAGCTCCCTGCGTCTATCTTCCCCAAAACCTACAATCTTCAGACTTTCAAGTCTAACCTCAACAGGCATCTTCTCAGTTCCCGCAGTTGAGTTTCCCTTTATGCTTCTCCTTTTGTTTTTATTTTCTTCCTGGCTGCATGTGACTACTGGTCATTATAGGTCTTCGGACCTTATGCACCCATTCCAAAAAAAAAAAAGAGTTTATCAAATTGCTCCAAACAATCCAATTTCTTTAATTCTAGTGACCCACCATATATAAGGAGTTTTTCAATGTTTTTTTTTTTTTTTTTTTTAAATGAATTAAATTCTTAAGAGGCCCGGGAGCCGTGCTCAGTGGGAAGACATTAGCTTCTCGCACCGGAGTCCCGGGTTCGCTTCCCATCCCAAGCGAGAAAATTTATTTCATTTGATTTGATTGCAAATCATTTGAAATAAATAGGGATGGGGTCTAAATGGCCTTAGATGCCGAAAAAAGACCTTAAAAAAAAAAAAAAAAAATTCTTAAGAGATTATTGTAACAGAAAGTTATAATTTTTTTAATGACTTATTAAAAAATTATGAAAATTAATTTTTTTGTTATCTAGCAAATACAGAAAAACAAACTGTTACAAAAATTTATATTTTTTTTTAAATATAAAAATGAATTTATTATTAGGCCTATTATTAATCACATATTAATTGAGAAAAATTTAAAGTAAGCTTAGATGATTTGTAATTAAAAAACAGTCAAAATAGTAGAGCATTTTGCAGATAGGTGGCTTGACTGATTATCTTACGGCATTATTTGATCACTTATAACCCTATTTTTATATATTTTTATGCTGTTATAAATGATATACAGTATATAATATATAATAATATTTATAAACTATTCAAAATTAATAGATCAACGAAATTAAACAAATACATGAGATTAAATATTGCCCTAAACGCCATCTTATCGGCAAAAACATGCGAACAGCTTTGCCTCCCGAACCCCCTTAATTTCTATAATTAAGACTCAGCTATAAAAAAAATCTCCAGCTGAAAATTTATTAATTTTTCAAAAAATACTATAATATTATAATAAAAAAAAAAACGGATTATTTTATATAATTTAATTATATAATTGAAATAGACAATTATGGATACGAGGAGGGTGTTTTTTCTTTTTTTTCACGGTCGCTAACGTTTAAGCCCTTCATACATTTATGAAAAAATTTAGAAACATCGCCTCTCTTTCAATTTTTTTTTTTTGTTTTTTTTTTTGTTTTCAAACAATTTACAAAAAAAGTATCATGGATTCCTTTTATATATATATCTTTTTTTTTTCAATCTATTTTGTTTTAATATTAATTCACAAAAAATATGTCTTAATTAGTATTTTTTTTTTATTATTATATTATAACTTTGTTATATATATATATTTAAGTTCAATCTAATTAGATTTTATTTACAAACAAAAGGTTTAAAACATTTTATATTCATTTTTTTTTATATATTTGAAATGTACATTTCATATATAGTATATATAACATAAACAATTTTCATCAAGAAAACAAAAAATCAAATATTTATTTACATATAACTTAGAAATAAATTATATTCATTATTCTTTTTCAAGAATTTTTCTAAAATTTAAAATATAGAGTAGAGTTTTGGATATACTAATTAAGAAAACATCTTTAAGAATAAGCTCTTTCTTTCATACATATATTTACAGAAACATTCAACCAGCATTAATCAAATTTTGTTTATAACATGAATATTATTATATTTACATCATACGATATAGACAGTGTCAAAATGTACCAACAAATGCATTTCTTTCTAAATTGTTACTTTTTGAAATAACATGTACACATATGTATATATATTTATATTAATATATACATACTGTATATGTATAGAAAGGTCTATATTCTTATATGAACATAGCCGACACAGCACGTCCTTCTTATTCTCTCTTTTTTTTTTTACAGAAATTTCACAAAACATTTTTTTCTATCATATATAAAAAAAAAAATTAACAGAATTTTTTATTATACAGTGCATTCATTAACTTTGTCTTTTTTTTACCCCCCTCCCCCCGGAAAATCTCGAGCGACAAAAAATTAAATTAAAATTTCAGCGCTATTTACAAAAAAAAAAAATTTATAAAAAAAGCCATCAAGAAAGATAGGATAAATTCGATGTCAAAAAGGTATAGGGAATTTTACAGCTATTACAAATAGGTCGTCTAAAAAATTTTCTCTAAAAGAGGAGAGAGTATACGAGTCTCAACTATTATATGATAAATTATGAAATTTTTTCAGTTTTAAACTGATCTAACATAATACATTTTCAAGATTAATACGTTGCTTATACGTATATTCCTTCTTTAAAATATTAATATAAAAAATATTTTATAGATTTTTGCAGTGAACACATAAAAAAAAAAGATTTTTAAATAATAAATGAGCGAGATGATTTTTTGTAAGTAAAATTAATCTCTAAATAAAAAAAAAAAAAAATCGAAAATTTTTTTCATACTCGAAAATTTATTTCCTAACAGAGACGTCATTTCAGTTTTTTTAAGAGGGGGTGGGGAGCAAAACCAAAAAATATCGTATATAAATCATACTATAATATAAAGCGCCAGCGGCTGACTTCCGGTCCTTGTGTGTATGTGCCTATCAGGGCTCTGATTGACCAGAATAAAAGAAAGTTGAGTCAAAGAGGGAAATTCAAAACTAGGTCAGAGAGGGAAATTTAAAATTTTAAAACTTTAAATTTGCTCGCCTTCTACGGGCTTTTCCACTTGTTTATCTATGTCTTTTCGAACAGGCGTCCGGGGCATGCGCATTAAAGTAAAACGTTATTATGGATGCGTCGGACCAACCTATAAGGTTCTAGGGTTTTGAGCACCCCGGGGAAAAAAAAAAAATTGTGCTCCCTTTTATACAACAATATACAAATTTGATACAAATAAAAAAAAAAAAAAATAGGAAAAAAGGAAAATTTTAATCAAAATTAATAAAGAACAATGTAAAAAATATAAATTTTAAAAATATTATGAATGTAAAAATATTTTATTTTTTAATTTGGCGCCCCGGCCCGCCCCTTTGGGTTTGTTCGTATATATTTTCTTTGTTTAAGGTCTTTTTCGGCATCCAAGGCCTTCTCTGTTCATTTCCAATGATTGTAAGCCAATTCAATTGAAATACATTTTTTTTCACTTGGGGTGGAAAGCGAACCCAGGACCCCTGACACGCGTAGCTACTAATTTCATCGGGTCACGGGCTTTTTTATATATATTTTATAGTAAATAATATCAAATTTAAAATAAATAAATAAATTACCCAAAATATTTAAATTTTATAATTTTATGAAATTTATAATTATATCTAAATTTGCAAATATTTATTAAATTTTTGTATCAAACTCTATGATGCTTAATCAGAATATAACACTGGTCGACAAAAATGAACTTTTTTTTCTTTCACAAGAATAAAGATATGAGATTCTAGAAGTATTTTTCGTGCTGAATTCAAATATCATTTCAGTTTTGTCCCATCAGGCACAAATTTAGAGATATAGAAAAAATAAAATTTTAATAGAAAATGTGCTCAAAAGCTGCTCTTATTTTGAATTACCTGGATTTTTTTAAGTCAAAGTTATAATACATATATATTTTAAGTTTCAGCCCAATCGGAGATCATTTAGAAAAAAGGACGAGCCAAAGAACTATAGAATTTCGCGGCTCTTCTAAATGATTTCCGATTGGGCTGAAACTTAAAATTTATATGTATTATAACTATGTACATATTTTTAAGAGGTATCGCCTATCTTGAAAATGCAAAATAAGAGCCGTTTTAGAGCACATTTTCAATTAAATTTTATTTTCCTCTATATCTCTAAAACTGTGCCTGATGGAAAAATTCCAACTATATATCTGAATTTAGTATAAAAAAAGTACTAGATTCACTAATCAGATTTCTTGTGGAGAAAACCTTGTCGACCAGTGTAATTAGAATATTAATAAATAAATTAAATTTTTTTTTCGTATTTTGGCAGGGTGGACCCCCCTTCGCATAACATGTGATATGCGACACTGCAAAAATCTTTATAAAATTAAGAAACATTTTAACAATAAACATTATTGGGATGGGGTGGTCATTATATAATTTTTTATATATTTCACATAAATAGACTTATCTTTTTTTAATTTTTAAATAAAAATATTTCTTTTTATACATTTGCTAATAACTTTAAAATTACAAATATTTTAAAATAACAAAAAGTTTTTAACAAAAATATATTTAAAAACAGTCAATATTATTATTCTTAACAATGTATAACAATGGCGCAACCATATTCGTGAAGTAGCGAAAACTTTAAAATAAACTAGGATTATATTATAACAAATTAATTAACAAACTCTCGAATTACGCAGGCGACATTGAAGAAATTATTTTTAAGGGGAGGGATATCAAATTAAAAATCTCAATTGACTACTAACTCTAAAGCTTTGGAATTTTTCTCTGATACCATTTTAAATTTAAAAAAAAAGAGACGAAAGAGAAAATATCAAATTTTATATTTGGAGGTTTACTTCTTTTAAATTCGTAAGATGGAGTTGACGATAATTAATGTACTTTATTATAAAGGAATTTTATTGCCAGACAACAGTTTCAGTCCAAAAAGGACCATCATCAGGCCTGAAACATATTACTATTTCAAACTATATGTAACATCGGGCTAATTTTACCAACATCTGGTTAATTTTACCATATGTAAAATTAACCCGATCTTACATGAAGTTCGAAATAGTAATATGTATGTTTCAGGCCTGATGATGGTCCTTTTCGGAGTGAAACTGTGAGTTGTCTGCCAATAAAATTCCTGTATAATAAAGCACAATACTTTGTTTAATTATCATCTTACGAAGTTAAAAGAGGTAAACCTCCAAATATACAATTTAATACATTATTTTAATTCTTATATGTTTTTTCAAATTCATATTTTTTAGAGTACACGAGGGGAAATGATTCCCGATTATTTAAAAAAAAAATTATTAATTTGTCTGCGTAAATCGAAGTTTATCTGTACATTATATGAAAATTAGCCAAAAGAAAAAATAAATATTCTAAAGATATTTTTTGGCCTCTGAGTGAAATATTAAATGTAGATTACATATAAATAAGTGGCTTGTATGTTTTTATTTTGAAAATAAAGATTTCTTCTCCTTTATATCCATCCATTTCTGTTATAAATTATAAACATTTTTTATAAGATTTAGGAGAGGTGGCGATTCCGGGTTTGAGGAGATGTGGGGGGGGGGGTGACAGGGGGAGAATACAGAAAACATCCAGGAAGGGAATACATATCTACTATTTTTTTTTTTTTGTTTTTCCATTTTTTTTTATAAATACATATATATAAATTTTCTACATTTACCAAAAATTTCTATTATACTCTGTAATTCTATACATTAATTTAATAATAATAATAATAAATTTTCATTTTTTTAAACATTTATTTTTTTCAAAATTTTTTTTTTTAAAGTTTATATTAATATTTTTTTTTTTTTTATTTACAAATAAAACTTAGCATATGTATTTGTATATAATATTATTTTTTAACAACTATACTCTTCATATTATGCCACTCTCCAGTAAAATTTAGGGAAAAAATTAATTTCCTGGCTCCGCCATTGCTTCGATAAATATAATCTTAACTTTATGATGATTAAACAACATTATAAATAAATTTTTTTATGCAAAATTCAGAATTTTTGGCCACCCCAATAATATTTCATCCTATTAGCCCTGATTTATAACATTAATATCATACATTTTTATAATAATAAAAAAAAATAATTAAAAAATAATAATTATGAAAAAAAGCATCGGACCGGACGTCTTTGATTAATAATTGCATGCGTCTGCACTTGTAATTTTTTTTTTTTTTATTTTAATTTTTATTATTTTTTTCGTTTTTTTTTTTTTATTAATGAGCAATTGGTATAATGGAAATAGACATTTTCCTATTTAATGACCACATAACGGACAGGTATTACATATTTGTTCTTAGAAAATATGCACTTAGAGTAAATTTAATTGTTATATTGAATATTAGTCCAAAAAAAAAGTATTTCGTTTGTTTTTTAATTAAATAAAAAAATTAGTTCAACATGCACTTTTTTCAATCTATCAATAAATTTTTACAAAACTTTAATAGAAAAAATACCATTTAGATCTACATACCAAAATATATATACCAAAAGAAATATATATAAAATACATAGTAATAATTTTTTAATAAATGATAATTTAAAAAAAATTCATATTAATTTTTAAATCTATTAAAATCAATTTGTATTATTTTTTAATTAACATTTATTGCTTGCACAAATCGAAAAATTTTCAATTTATTTTATACTATTCAAATAATAATAATATTCGTAATATAATAATAATTATAATAATAATAATAGTTGTTTAAATATGAAATTCCAACAGAAAACCAAATCATTTTCATTATTTTTCAACTAAAAGGCAAATAATATATATTCCCTGTAAGAACCATGGGATGATAAATTGAGTTTTTGAATGTAGTCAACCTAAACCACGTCAATTTTTCGATTACTTATTCCACAGTTCACGCATGCGCAATTAAATCATAATTAAAAAAAATAAATGTAATTTTTTTTAATTGATTCTTATGTGTATTATTAAAAAAAATGTTATATTTTAAAAAATAAAAATTTTATACAAACTTTAATAATTCTTTACTATTATAAAAATTCAGATAAAGAAAATTTTTAATAAATATAGTAAAAAAATATTTAAAAAAAAATTAAATGAATTAACGAATTTCCGTTCTTTTAACATTTCACTGACCTGTGACCCGGGGTTCAGAGAGAAGACACTAGATTTTCGTGCCGGGGTCCCGGGCTCGCTTCGCGTCCCAAGCGAGAAAAATTTATTTCAATTGAATTGACTGCAAACCATTTGAAATAAATAGGGTGGGTTCTAAATGGACCTTAAATAAAAAAAAAAAAAAAAATTCACTGACTTTAAGTTGATTAGAGACGAAGCTACTCAAGTAACTTTCTCATCTTTTAACATCAAATATATTTTTCCCTCCTTCAGTATGTATAATAAACCAAATGATAATTAAATTAAATTTAAAATAATAATGAAAAGTAGTTTAAATAAATTATTGACCAAATACATAAATAAAAATTTAGACATTTTTTAAAAGGATTTCTAAAAAATTCAGGACCGCTTGGGGGCTTTACGGGCAGGGACGTCATTTGAGGGGCATTTGCCCTCGTACCCCCCGCTAAGACTGGAAAAAAGTAAATAAAAGTGTTTAAAAAAAAAAAAAAAAAAAAAAAATAGTAAAATTTGAGCTTAACACAAACAAGCTAAAATTTTTTCAATTCCAGTCTTATAAATAAATTTACTAAAAGAAAAGGAGTTAACAGGCCTACTTGGTAGTTGCCATCTTATATTCTGGTACATATTACTTTTTTTAATATATACAGGGTGTTTCTGAAATAGGTTGCCAAACTTCTGAAGTGGTTTTTATATATTCAAATAAAGAAAATAGTTCCTTAGGGCCAAAAATGCTTCGTTTTCCCGCTAACCGCCTTTTTTTCCACTAGATTTTTTTATCTCCAGAATGGTTTGACTAATTAAGTGAAATTTCTATAGTAAAGGGCTAGTTTAAAAAAAACACTCAACCTTATCTTTTGATATTTTTCAAAATGGCGCCCATTTGTAATTTATATATTAGAAATTTTTATATTGAAAATTTTAAATGGGCGCCATTTTGAAAAATATCATAAGATAAAGTTGAGTATTTTTTTAATACTAGTCCTTTACCACAGTCAAATTTCACTATAATTAGTCAAACCATTCTGGAGATAAAAAAAATGTGAAAAAAACAAAAACAAAATGGCGGTTAGGGGGAAAACGAAGCATTTTTGGCCATAAGGAACTATTTTCTTTATTTTAATATAAGAAAATCACTCCAGAAGCTGTGGCAGCCTATTTCAGAAACATCCTGTATATAGACATATATATGCTAATGTACTTTACTTTTCTTTTAGTATAGTGGGAAGAAATAATTTTTTAGACCATTTTTCAAATAAAAACCCAAAACTAAACTAATATGTTTTTGTTTATAATTAAGAATTTGTAATGATTCTCATTAAATAATTTTTTTTTTAAATTTTTAAGGGCTTTTTCGGCATCTAAGGCCATTTAGACCACCATCCCTATTTATTTCAGATGAACAAATTTTTCTCGCTTGGGGCGGGAAGCGAACCCGAGACCATAGGCACGAGAAACTAATGTCTTCTCTCTGAGCCACGGGTCACGGGCATTAAATAATTAAAGTAATTAATTTTTTATGCCAATTGACAGGTTTATAGCGAAAGGATCTCACATACTCTGTGTTTGAATAGTAATAACGAATGGTTGCATATTCGATAGGCGCGCAGAGTGTTCATTACAAATTCAATATATTATTTTAAAAATTCTAAAAACAGACAGACCTTTCAAAAATAATATTCGAAACAAATATATTAACTTATTATTATAAATCCGTCGAATCGGATAATTAAATTAAAAAAATGACTTTTTGCTTTTATTTATGGCAATCACTCCACCTAACATATTTGCTTTTAGTTTATTGGACAAGTCAGGGTAGAACGAATATTTCCAATAAATATTTAATTAATTACTTCGCGGTTCCCTGAATTCTTTGTTTCATATGTGTGTGTGTGTGTTTTTTAATCACTGTTTCGTTCTTTTAGTGACAAAACAAACTTTTTTTTTTATTAAAAATGTAAAGTATTTGTTAATATGGATTATTCAGAAAGAAATGTACATTTTTTTATTAGAGTGAGGTGGATAGCTGAGTAGATCTTGTAGTAAGGAAGAAAGAAAAGAGCGATTGCAGCTAGGTTTATTTCGTTTAATAATCACTTCAAGCCGACGTTTCGGTCAGATATACGACCATCATCAGGGCTGAAGCGTGTCAACAAAATTCCCCAAAATGTCGAATGGCACAATCGTATAAATTATTTTTTGCCATTTCATAAGGACCAATAGGCTATGCGAGTCAAGGTTAGATGGATTTGATTGAGATCTAACCTTGACTCGCATAGCCTAGCCTATTGGTCCTTATGAAATGGCAAAAAATAATTTATACGATTGTGCCATTCGACATTTTGGGGAATTTTGTTGACACGCTTCAGCCCTGATGATGGTCGTATATCTGACCGAAACGTCGGCTTGAAGTGATTATTAAACGAAATAAACCTAGCAGCAATCGCTCTTTTCTTTCTTCCTTACTACATTTTTTTAGTTCTTGAATATTTTAATTATTTTCTCTGTTATTATTTTTGGGATATTTAGGGACGACCGGTTTCTCAAACTCTCTCCATTATAAATACAACTATAGTTTTTCTTAATTAATATTAAATTGCCAAATGGTAAATTAATTTATAATTTGGAGAGTTGATGTTAAAAATTACAAAGAGTAAGTACAGGTGCAGCAAAAAAAAAAAAGACTTGATGTCAAATGGCGAAGGAGACGTTTCGGATTTTTTGTCCATCTTCAGTCCTTAAAGGCTTATATATATATTTTGATCAGGAATGAAAGCCCTTAAGGACATAAGATGGACAAATAAATTTCGTCCGAAACGTTTGGTACCAAAAGCCTTTGTTTTATTTTTTCGCTGCACCTGTACTACTCTTCGTAATAATAAATTAATTTAGTTATAAAGTTGAAAAAAGAAAAGTGCATCCAATGTATAAATAAAATTTCTCTTATCTGACTTTCATCCATTCAGCAAATCATGTTTTCTAAAAATATTAATAATAAAAAAAAAAAAATAATTGTAATAAAATCCTAATTTTTTGCTTAACCTCGAATCCTGCCACGTAATTGAGTGCAACGTAGAAGTGGTAGGGTTACTAGGCAAAAGGAAGTAGAAAAGAAAATATATATATCCCTTACCGACTCATATATATATAATATATAAATATATATACGCATATATGTACTTACTAACAGTTACAAAAGATTTTAGACCAATTTGGAAATATCTCTAACTAAAGTACATTTTGATTATTTCGCATCATTTTATTTATAATGCTATAATTTGGTAAATTAAAAAAAAAAAAATTAGATTTTTGATTTATATATAAAAAACATTTGAGCTCCATACAGGGGAAATCAAAAATTAAAGCGGCTTCTTTTCATTTTTTATTAGGTCAATGAATTTTTTTTTTCCACTTATCAGTTTAAATTCGAATTTTTGAACTTAATCGATTGATCACATCCTAAATATTCAATACTACCTCTATCTAAAAATTAACTCATTCAAAAAAAAAAAAAAATAATAATAATAATAATAATAATAAAAAATCTTGCTGACAACTTATTAAAATCATTACGCAAAAGAATTTTTATTAATTTGATCCTAAAATTCTAATAAACATTAAATGAATAAAAAGACTACTAATCTTTTAATTTCCCCTGATCATTTGATTATCAAACTGAGAAACAACCTTAATATGTATGTTTAGGATTTGGCTCTAAATTCTTATGGATCAGTTAGTATACAGTATAATATCTAGACAGGTTAGAAAAAAGATTTGATTATTTTGAATTATAACTATTATTATTATTTATTAATTATTATTATTATAATTAATATTATTATTAATAGTGACCATTCTTAAAATAAAGTGTGCACTGTCCCACACATGATCATGAAAGAGACGCACAAGTCTATTAATTTTTTTTTTTTTTTTTTGTTAATTCACACACTCGGTCACTACATTAAGACAAGTTTAATAGGAATGTTTGGGCGGGACACCAACAAGCCATCTGAACAGAGCCACAAGGATGAGCATCAAAGTGGACAAAGCACTGGGTTAATGAAAATACAGAGGACCAAACAGATGGGATGAGATGGAAAAAAGGAAATGAAAGAGTATAGTCCCTGAAAGAGATGGAATATATATTTTTTTTTTTCGGGGAATCCTTCCTACGTTCCGCTCCAAGCAAGAATATTGCTGATCAGTCCAAGAATTATGACGAGTGTGACTGTTGTTCTTGGGTGGAGGCAACTGCTCAGGCCTAAGCCGGTGGAAAGGTGACTCCACCATCGACCAAGAATCGGCGAAGCTGAATTTTTCCCCCGTTGCATAGCAGCCGGATGTTCACCTTTAAACAAAATTAATAATACAATTACTTTTTAATAATCTTTATATCTAATTCGCTGTCCGTCTGTCTGTCTGTCATGCTCTATTTGGATAACTTCCCGTTGTAATTTCGAAACCAAATTTTATATGCTTAAAGAGGACGTTCTATGAATTACAGGAAAATTATTTTCGTCTCAAAATTCCTATAACTTTTTGAGTTATTAATTGTTTAAGTTACGATTTCTATCATAGGAAACGTGTCAAGATATTAGAAATGAAAATAAATTTATATATTCTTTGCAATTTTAGTGAATATTAATGAAAAAATTAATTATTTATGTTTAATAATTTGAAATAAAAACATCATATTCTCTCTTACTAATAATATTTTGGATATTAGTATATATTGCTATTTACTTTAATTTCTTTTAAAATGAGATTTTTAAGTATTCTTTGAACTTGTCAGTGTGGTGAAGTTAGAAATGAGAAGAAGTTCAAGTATTCTTTGCATTGTTAGTAAATGCTAATGAAAACCTATCCTATTCTCATAACCTTAGCAAAACCTTAGTTTGTATATAATAGGTGATGTTTACATAAGTTTTTTTTCGAATATCGATCGGTGTCGAATTGCCTCTTGTCATGCTACTCCCTTTTTTTTTCCTGCACCATTTTCGGTATTTTTTTATTTATTAGTTTACTTTTAAGATTCCCTTCCCAAATCTCAAACTTCCTATCCTCAACTTCAAATGAAAATTCTTAAAAAAAAAAATCTGTTATTCACTTTAAAATTTTGTTCCACTCTCCCACTGAAACTTCTAAGTCTTTTAATTATGGTTCCTCATCTCCATATTCTAAATATAAAACACAAATTTGCTTTGCACATTTTACGCTTATGGATCGCACAAGCCACTCTCTGAATATTTTAACTCGGAGATATTTTATTTATTTATTTTCATAAAATTTTTGTTACTCCTTCCTAAATAATCTTAATCCAAAAAGTAAAGTTTGTCAAGTGCCTAGTGATGACTAAGTTATCTCACCATAACGATCGTAGAAGAAAGAAGAATTAGAAAAGTAAATCAACTTTTCAGAATAGAGATTTGAGAAGACAATCAACTAACCAACGTCAAATTTATTTAAGATTATAATAAAATGAGAATCGATTTAATAGAAGAATGTGCGAGTGAATTCATCCAACAAATAAAATTTCATTCTCTATAAGAACCAAATATTGAAGATACAAGTCAACGTTGAAGAGTGGGGGAAGAAGATTGGCATAAAGGAAGTATAAAAAATTCCAGCCTTATTTCGATATCTATGTAATATATTCACAAAAATTTAATTTGAAATAAATACATTTTATTTTTACTTTCATTAACTTATATAGGTATATACATAGAGAGAACGCAATGGATTCATGTCAAAAATTCGATGTCGAGATTTTGATGGAGGTCCCGTGAATCCAAAAAAGTGGTTTTCGCAACATGGTTTGTCTGTGAACAAAATATCTCAAGAACTAAAAGAACTAGGAGGTCGAAATTTTATATTTAAATTCTTTTTTAGATGATGCTCTTTAGAATGTATATTCTCATTTTGTCCTTGAAATCTTTTGAAGCACACTTCACTCTTGTTTAAAATGAATCTGGTTGCCTAGCTATCGGGGGTTACCAACGACGTTCTTATGATGAAAATTGATCAGATCTGTTTAAATAATTTTCATTGAATATTTTATTTTCTAGGTCTACATGTGTTGAGTCTAATGGTCGATCTAAATTTAAAAATGTAGACAACCCATATCACCGACGGATTTTTCAATTATTTGCTCCAGAATTTCTATAAATCAATCCATTATATACTTAATTTCTATTAAGAATTAACAACTACACATGCGCGATCTTCTGGAAACCAAACAAACATAATCTTCAGCAGGGGTTCTTAAACTGTGATCCGCGGATCCCCAGGGGTCCGCGAAGTAGTTGCTGGAGGTCCGCGAAACAATTCTAGTTAAGAATTTCCGAAATCTATTTAATTGAATTTATTATAATTCTATAAATTTGTTTTGGAATATTTTTGAAGTACTGTATATGTAATAATGGCTCTCTCAAAGGGTCGGTTCCAAAAATGTTATAAAAAATTTCTATCTTAATTTTGTTTCTCATATATCTCAATTTATGAATATTAAGTAAATTTATATAACATATCTATAATATAATAACTTCCTCGTGACTTCATTTAACTGGCGAACATTTTTATAGAGTGGAACAGTAACATTTTACGATTCTTATAAAAATAAATAAAAATATTATAAATATTATACAAAGTATATAACTCAAGAATTAATCCCTGAAGAAAATACTTAAAATAACTTTTAATTAAAATTTCTCTGGTTTTAATACTTGGTTAATGTCTATAAAGAGAAACAGATTATATCTAGCCAAAAAATTACATTTTGCATTTTTAAAATTTTATTCTTTTCTAAATTGTATTTTGTTCAATAGGATCATCTTAATACAAAATACCAATCCGTAGTGAATAAATAAAAGGAAAAAAAAGCCGCCATTTCTTTATTAATAATGCAACCTTTTATTATTTGAAGCGGATGTTTGGTTCATTTAACGCCAGACAGGGGTGAATGGTAAACAAGATATTTAATTAACACAACAACAAGGTAGTTAACAAATTATCATGTTTGTCAACTACAATAGTTGGTAGTTATATGTTATAAGGCCAACTAAATGACCATCAGAATCTCTAAGAAAGTTTTTAAAGAATTATCAAGAAAGCCTTGGGGCAGGGCGGGTGAATTTTTTTCTTAAATTCCTGTATTCTCTTTTTTTAGAGTAGACGCTGTTATGGATTTATACTTTCTCTCTGTAATATATAGATTGCGAATAAGTTCGATGTCGAGATTTTGATGGAAATATACGTTTTGAGGTCTCCTGAGTGCAAAAAAGTGAGTCTTGAAAATTAGTCTGTCTGTGTGTGACAATTTTAAGCATTATCGAAACGAGCTACTAGGTTGAAATTTTATATTTACCTTTCCTGGCAGTTAAAATAAGCTTTTGAACAAAATCGACCAAAAAGTACTAGTACTTTTTCATTTTTTTCCAATTTCTCAAAATTTAGTATGATTTTGATTAAAATTGATAAATCAACTATTTTTTGCTCTTTAAAATTTATATTCTCATTTTGCCCTTGAAATCTTTTGAAGCACACTTTACTCTTGTACTTATTAGGAAAGATAGGAGAAATGGTTGCCATGATAACAAATTATAAATCTTTTTCTTTTTAGATTAAAATTCATATAAATCAATTATTTTTTAGATGCTCTTTAAAAAGTATATCAGTAAAACTTTTCGTGTTTGAAGTACACTTTCAGATTTTTCAAAAATTCTTCCTTAGAGCCAATGTTAAATCTCTATGCAGATTTGCATGTTAATTTCGATTCAAAAGGGGGTCCCCCTTTGGAATTCTTTACACATTTAAAAAAAAATTTTCCAATTCTTATGAAATTTTGTATTTATTTAGAATTCTCTATTGTGTATAAAATATCCAAATAACAGTTATGAGTCCCTTCCCCCCCCCCCCCCCCGCCCGGGGGGGGGGGGGGGGCCCCGCCCGGGGGGGGGGGGTTTCGGGGGGGGTTTTTTTTTTTTTTTCTTTTTTTTTCGGCCGTGAGATTAAAATTTTGAAAAATAGCCATTAATTATTTCAAGCAGTCAACATTTAAAATTCACAGAGCCTATGGAAATTTTGATCACTTTTTATTTACTTTTTTTTTACTTATGAAGGGCAAGTGGTCAAGTTAACTAAGGTGCTATGGGAAACTAGAGCCCCCCCTCTCTATCAATGTTACTTATTCGATACATAGGGTTTTCTTTTAAGAAATAAATATTTTAGAAAAAAAAAAAAATAAAATAAAATAAAATTTGCGAAAATAATATATAATAAAAAATAAATAATAAAAGGTTTGTATACAGTTGCCTACAGTCAGTTTGGTCAGTCTAAAGTGATCTTTAATATACAATTGTAATCAAAGGGATGAAATAAATAAAACAATTTTCTAAAAAAGCCAGCTAAACTTTCTTTTTATTTTTCAAATTATATTCTATCCTTCATCTACCAGTTAAATACGTAAATATTTCTTTGAGTCGTATTAATAATTATGTAGCTGGATGGAAAGGCTAGTTGGTTGGTCAATGATGTAAAAAGTACAAAATTGTAATTTAAGGGAAAGACACCCTTTAAATAGCAATAATTCTTTATTGACTATTTTATTATTTCAAATATTACACAAAAGGGAGGGGCGAAAAGTTCTATATACTTTTTAATAAATAAATTAAATTAATTAACGGCTTAATATTTCAAAGCATACATTTTAAAAAACACTTCTTCATCATAGTTAATTTGTACCTTCTAAATATTAGGTAATTAAACTATTACAATTACAATTTTTACATCATTGCCCAATTAACTAGCCTTTCCATCCAATTACATAAATATTTATTTTTAAATCTCACATTTAATTAGTTGAATTGTACATTTACTGTGACTAACGAGTTCGATCGATGCTTTTGAATAATAATTTCTCATTCAATACGTAGGCTATATATTTCGAAATTTAAAAAATATTTTTTAGCCAAGATAACGACACCAGTAGTTTATTTTGTACTGTTGAGCATTTGAGATAAAAAAATCTGATGTGATGGTCGTAGAGCACACAACTTTCTCTTGCCGAAGGGTACTGTGCTTGTCACACTAGATTTTTTGTGTCGAGATATAATATTTAATTGCCCTTAGCACCTAAGTTCCAAACTGCTTCCACTTCAGTAAAGTGTACTTCAAACGATTTCTACGAAAAATTTCTCTGATATAGTTTATCAAAATTTATAAGTTTTAATAAAAATCGTTGGGGCGAGTTTTGGGAAAATCGCAAAAAACTGAAAAAGTACATCATTAAAGTACTAGTACTATTTGGTCAATTTTGTTCAAAAGCTTATTTTTACTCCTTGGAGGGGGGGGGTTGCCTAACTCAAATATAAAATTTCAATCTCAGCTTTTTTTTTGTTCCTGAATTATTTTGTTCACAGACAGACAGACCAATTTGTGGGACCCTCTTTTTTGAACTCAGGGGACCTCAAGACGTGTATATCCATCAAAATATCGACATCGAATTTTTGACATAATCGCAATAATTTCTATAGGGGTAAGAGAACGTAAAAATAAGATTTATAATTAATCCAGATTCCCTAGTTACGCCTTGGTCCTCCTATAAACCTGTGAATAGTAAAACAAATAATAATTTTAAATTTTTTCTTTCTCCAAAAAACAATTTTTACGAGCACAAGTAAATAACTGTTAAATCTTCGTTCCCATTGTTGTCATCTACGAAAAACTTTGTCGTTTTGGCACCTGTCAGATTCTTCCAATACGAGAAGTCGTCACTCAAAATATTACTAATTAATAATTTATTAAAAATATTATGTTGGCGCCAGAATGTAGGGTCGCCACCTCACCGTCAGAGCGCACCACAAACATTAGGAAAGTTGACCGGAAATGCAGTGAAGGCGTCTCGCATCCCAGGAAGGACGCGAGCCAATGCTTGCAAAAACACTTTACATCCGGAATTCGCTCGAAGCAGTTCGAACCTCAGCCCGTAACAGTCGCCGGCACCCTTATTTTTTGGTTCATGCATCACTTTGCAAACCTACCACTCTTTGGTTTCAAGCCCTTTCGTGCTAACCAACCCCTGGTTGATGCCCTTGTGCTAGACCACTCCATCTGAGCCCTGGTGGACTCACATTCATTATATACTCATCTTTCCCATTCTCATATTGCTTCCACATCCCATTTTATTCATCCTTTATTTATCCACCCAAAACCGGCGTGGCCATTATTTATTATATACATCAAGAAGTGTATTTTTATTTGTGTGATTAAAGTTTTTGTTATTATTTTTGTTAAATTACGGTGTACTTCTTTTCCCCGTTTTCCTAGGAATCCACATTTGTTTGAAGGAGCGTTTCCATATACAGTCCGCTACCTATATCTTTATTACCATCTTTCTAATATCTCCTTCAGGCACTAACATTATTTTTTGATCCTGTTCGAGCCCGATACTTTTTTTTCCCGTCGATTTCCGACCAATTTTGAGCCATTTCCTCGAAAACGGAAAAAAGTACATCGTCAACGCGGTCGTCGTGACCACTGTGGAAGCAATCATAACGGGACTTCTTATCAACCGCCATTTTTGTTGTTTTCGTAAGCTGAGTTGCGTTTCTCTCAGTGTTACCAACGCAAAAACATAGTGTCGTTTAGTGACTTTCAATTTTGACAGTTGGCAAACATGGCTGTCACCAATATGATTGATGTTAAACGCGCTTTACGAGCTGTCAGCCTCGAAATAACTCGATTAGAGAAATATGAACTCACAGAGCAGTGGGAATGCGAAATAGTAAATGAATTATCTGCTCAGCAAAGAAAAATATTATATTCTCTTTCCCTAGCGATAGTGGAACTGACAGAGCCATTAGTGTTGGACGACGAACCTGAAGAGAGTGTGCAAACATCTGCTCTTCTGAATCGCTTAGATAAGTTATCTATGAAACTTGTACAAGCAAAATCTCCCACCGATCCTGTCAGTCCGACTCCTTGTCATCACGTTCCTCAAAATACTATTCGCCTACCCAAACTGGAACTTCCATCGTTCGACGGCGATATAACAAAATGGTGTGAGTTCTCGGACTTATTCCGCGCCGCCGTCCATGGAGCCCAAATATCTCGCTCTCAAAAACTGGCTTATCTCAAATCGTGCTTAAAAGGTGAGGCTCATGTCATAATCGCTAGTCTTCCCTTAGAAGAAGAAAATTATGACATCGCTCTAGATTTACTCAGAGCTCGATATGAGCGCTCACGAGACATTTTATATCAAATCGTAGATCGGTTATTGGATTTCCCAGCCATGACATCACCCTCCGCCTCTTCGCTCCGTAAGCTCTTGGATGTCTTTGACCAAGCGATAGCACAACTAAAAGTTATGGAACATTTCTATTCTGATGATGACATTTTTATAACAAGACTCATCTTGAGAAAAATTGACAGGACCATTGCCCAACAATGGATGTTGTCTCTTGAGGACGGCGATTATTCCGCTCCGAGCGTCGAATCGTTAATAAGATTCCTCGAGAAGGCTGCGAGCTCGCTGCATGGCCTCACGGGCAAGTTTAAAGCCTCAGGCAGCAAACAAACTCTCACTACAGCAGCCGCAGGCGTAACTTCTGCAACCAGCTCACCAGCCAAGGGAGTACAATACAAATGTCATTTGTGCAATGGCCCTCATCTCCTGTCCAGATGTTTTAAATATCAAAATCTTTCCATTGAAGAACGAGAAAAGATTGTTTTAAAAAATAATCTCTGTTCTAACTGTCTTTCTCCAAGACACGTCCTCAAAGACTGTCCTTCAAAAGATTGTCCTTTATGTTCCTTGAAACATCACCGGTCCCTATGCAAACCAGCAGCTCCTACCACATCCACCAGTAGTGTGATTTCCTGTGTTGCCCTACATAAAACATCTCATATTTTTAACAATTCGCTCTTGCCCACAGCTAAAGTAAGTGTTATGTCCTCCGAAGGAGACTGGCACACCGTTCAGGCTCTTCTCGACACTGGCTGCCAAACATCCGTCGTGTCAACGGCGTTGGCAAATAAATTAAATCTTCCCATCAGCCCACACGCCATCTCTATTGAGCCACTAGGACAACAGCCGCTTGTCACTGAAGGAAATTTAAAATTAAGGTTCACCTCTCATTTTAACTCTGAGAGAGTTTATGAGGTAAGCGCCTGCATTTTATCAACTTTGATTGAAAAATTACCTTCAGTAATTGTCCCTGGCTCTGTCAAAGAGGAATATAATTCTTTAGTCTTGGCAGATCCTTCGTTTTTCTCCCCAGGAAAAATTGATCTCATATTGGGAGTGGATGTATTTTCTACTGTTGTTAAAAATAGGGCAATGGAGGATATTGGTCCTTTTAAATGCATGGACACCTATCTGGGTTGGATCGTATTTGGGAAAAGTCAGGCGCGTGAGCATTCAAATTCGTCTGCACAGGCCCCAGTCGGCCGACTGGCGACCTCAGCCACGGGATCAGATCCTCCTCTCTCTCTGACTCCCCCTTCTTCAGGTCTGGCCGGCCGGCACTCTGCTCTTGCGAACGCCCCGCCTACTCGGGGACAAGCAGCTGCTGTTAGCTTTCCCTTTCATTTCTCTTTTGGAAACAACCCCCACTCCATCTCTGCTAGGCAACATAACGGTGCTATGTCTGCAATACTTATAAACCGTTCCGGTAACGTTTTCGATAGAGATATGAAAAATGATAATTTAATTTCCGAAAGGGCAGTTCAAGATTTTGAAAAAACATACGGGCAAAAATCATCACGACGTTTTGTTTTATCTATACCTTTAATAAAAGTGCTCAGAGCCTTGGGTACATCAAGACTATATAAACAATTTCTATTTTCAAGAGCGAAGACCAAGAAAAGTACAAATCAAAAAACGGCCTATATCCTCGCAGATTTGTTAAGATCAACATATGATCGAAACAAATAATCAGATCAACATATGATCGAAACAAATAATCAATCTCTCTCTTTAAAAAGAAGAAATCATGTTTTCTAAATCTCCACCGGGTATAAATCATATGATAAATAAATAAATAAAAAAGCGTTCATCTATTTCAATTCATTTTATATCCCGTTTGTTTTTCCATCTGATACAATTAACAATTAACTTCATCTGATAAATACACTTTATCGCTCCATCGAAGCAAAAATGAAAAATCTTAATTGTTTTAAAAAATATTTGGCAATAGCAAGAGAAGTTACCTTAAAATAAACACTTTAAATTTTATTGAGTGGCGTCTCTAACAAGCTCTTATTTACTATTTGAAAAACTCATCCCTTTAAATGGAAGCAAATATTCCAGCAAGGCCCAAAAGCTATTGAACAAGTCATTTTGTGAATGACACACACACACTTTCCCGTTGCAGATGACGTCATAAACATCATCACTGAATTAAAGTCATTGTTGTCCGATGGAGGATTTTCTTGGATTCAATTCTTTTCGGTCTACTTAAAAATTATATCAAATCCGGATTCATTAAAAAGTGCACTCTCTCTAACAATAACAATTTTGGATCCGCCAAGGGATAATTTTTAATTTAATTTTTTAACAAGCCTCTTCTTTACATAAGATGTCCACCAAAGACAACTCTTGTCAAAGATCTCGTCATCTACAACTCTTCGGGATATATATATATTTTGTCCATCATCATAAAATTAAAAAAAAAAAAAAATTTTTTTTATTTCAATATTTTTTTTTGAAATTCAACCCTTCAATGGAATGTCACCTTACAAGTGAACATTCTGAATGAGTTGAACCTTTTTTAACAACTTACTACTTGAATAATTTATAATTACTCTAAGAGTTATCCTCTCATTCAAATGCAATTAAATTTGTACCTCGTGTTGTAGCGATGCCTCCACGAGTACCCATTTGCCTACGAGCATTTAACATTTTGAAATTCTAAAGTGAAACAATTTTACTCTTGCTTATTAGACTCAAATGAACTCTTTGCCCCCAAAAAAAGCAATTTCTTTTCCAAAATCCACTTTGGGACCTCCCTGGTTCATCCAACCCCGCAGAGCTGGCCACTCACGGATTGGATGAGAAGAAATGTTCAAAATTCATGCTGGAGCGAGCGATAAAATCCCTCAAATTTTATTTAAAAAAAAAAAAAAAAAGAAACAAATCGTAGGAGAAACTTCTCTATTAAATAGGCAGTTCAGTCTATGAGTCCAGGGTGTTTTCTCGTCCTCTCTTGTTCTCACTGTCGGACATGGTTGACTCCTTTTTCATTAATTGTTTTTTCCCTCGACATCAAATTATTCAAAAACCTTATCAGATATTTCTATCAACTTTCCAAATAAAATCAAAATCAAAAAGAAAACATGATTGCCAATTCTTACTTATCTCAGCATTGACCCGATTTTTGTTATTTTCATGCGGAATCCAAATCCTTATCCCATGAAGGAAACCCAATCCGGAAAGGAGATCAATTTGACTCCTCCCTCCACTTGGGGAGTGACTTCCGTTACTCTCTCAACGATCTTCACTGAGGACCTCATGTCCTCCCATCCACTTTCGGTGAATTTTTATATTCGCCATCGAGACCGGTCAACTCCTATCCTTTTGTTTCTCACTTTTAGGCCCGGAGTGTGTTGGCGCCAGAATGTAGGGTCGCCACCTCACCGTCAGAGCGCACCACAAACATTAGGAAAGTTGACCGGAAATGCAGTGAAGGCGTCTCGCATCCCAGGAAGGACGCGAGCCAATGCTTGCAAAAACACTTTACATCCGGAATTCGCTCGAAGCAGTTCGAACCTCAGCCCGTAACAGTCGCCGGCACCCTTATTTTTTGGTTCATGCATCCCATTGCAAACCTACCACTCTTTGGTTTCAAGCCCTTTCGTGCTAACCAACCCCTGGTTGATGCCCTTGTGCTAGACCACTCCATCTGAGCCCTGGTGGACTCACATTCATTATATACTCACCTTTCCCATTCTCATATTGCTTCCACATCCCATTTTATTCATCCTTTATTTATCCACCCAAAACCGGCGTGGCCATTATTTATTATATACATCAAGAAGTGTATTTTTATTTGTGTGATTAAAGTTTTTGTTATTATTTTTGTTAAATTACGGTGTACTTCTTTTCCCCGTTTTCCTAGGAATCCACATTTGTTTGAAGGAGCGTTTCCATATACAGTCCGCTACCTATATCTTTATTACCATCTTTATAATATCTCCTTCAGGCACTAAC
>JAKCPI010002351.1:0-13409 GCA_023213315.1 Euborellia annulipes | reverse complement strand
TCATGTCCACAGGGATTCGATGGCGACTAAATTTTGTATATTCAAAAACCAAAGAAAATTTAAATTTTTTTGTTCATTTTAAATTCCCACGTAGACTATTACTTTACTAAAATTAATAATTGAAAAAATATTTTGATTTTTTTCTGATTATCATCTCTTCTTCTTGGTCTAAAAAGGAATGTCTTGGTAACAATCGTTTTATTTAATAAGATTCAAGATAAGAGAAAATTTATGTTGTTCATATTTCCACGCTTTCCTTTACCCTTATTTATAAAGAAAAAGTATCTTTAGTAAAAAAAAATTAAGTTGCTTTTTATTCCCTTAAGAGGTCGTTTATTTAAATTAGGATAATCAGAATTGAATTGAGCAAAGAGCTCTCTCTCTGGGAGAGGGAAAGAAGTGAGGCTGTGACGTATTTTAAAATATCTTCTAAACTAAGAATATCTTAAATCTTTGAAATTTATATGTTATCATAGAATAATTGTTGAAGTCATTTGAAGGAGACCAGTCCCAAATGGCTGCTGTCTAATAATATAATTCAAATTCTTAATAATTCAATAATATAATAATATAATTTCAAATTCAACATCTTCGTTCTTTGGCCTTTAGAATGCAAACTACTCTTTATCAGAAAAATTGACATATCCAAATATTTTTGAACTATAAAAGTAAATTTAGCTAATTGAAATAAAATTGACATAAAATAGAGAAATGAGAAATATTATTAAATTGACATTCTTAAAATGGTAAGAAACTAACAATTGTAAGATAGAAGCGTCACTCTAGATTAAATGGCCTAATCTCTTTGTCTTTTTTTTTTTTTGGTTTATAAATGAAAAGATTTCGTTATAAATTTAATAGGCCTAATTATCAATTCCTTTGAATTTCAAACATTGCAAATGTGCACTTGGTATTGTTTGTTGCCTATCAAAGCAGGCGTTATTTTTTGGTTTGATAAAAAACTAGGAATATATTTATTTTTAGTCCTATTTTATTTGATGGAAATTATATTAATAGATAAAACATTAGCAAAGCCACATGCCCGGTCTATGCAGAGTAATAGAGATTGATATAGAGAAAATATTCTTTTATAATTAATTTAATGTGTTAGGGCTGTGGAGATTTAATCAGGAAACCGAAAGGACACTTTGCAGCCAGAAGATTAAATAAAAAATATTTTATTTAATTTTTTACTCGCCGACGTTTCGGTCGCCTGATGAAGGTCGTGACAGACGACCGAAACGTCGGCAAGTAAAAATTAAATTAAATAAAAAGATTTTTTATTTAATCTTCTGGCTGCAAAGTGTCCTTCTGTTTCCTGGTTCTTTTATAATCTTTTGTTAAGATCATTTCTATCCTAACTGTAAATTTCAAGATTCATATTTTGGAAAATTCTAACATCGAATTTAACTCCACAAGTTTTTTTTCATAGAAAAAAACAAACAAAAAAAAAAACAAAAAAACAAGCGAATTAACTTTATTCGTATAGACCAGTGCTTCTTAAAGTAGTGGGCCGCAGCCATGGATTACCCGCAGAGGTGCCGCGAAGAATCACAAATGAAACAAATAAATAAATTTAAATACTTGAATTATGACATTTCGAAAATATAATTGAATTTAAAATTTGGTTTTATATCCTCTTGCCTGAATGAAAAATAAAAAATAGGGGGGCCGTGAGATATTAGGGACTTGGGTCCAAGAGGTTCGCGACTTTAAAAAAGATTAAGAAGCACTGGTATAGACGACTCAAAATAATCGTATCAAAAAAAACTCAAAATTGATACTATTGTTTGAGAAGTAGGAATTTTTACAGTCTAACAGACTTAATAACTAATACCATTACCCCTTTCATTTCCACAAAAGTAGCGATTATGGATGTTTTAATTATTATTTGCCAATGAAGGTGGACGGGCCCCTTTTTATCCTCTTTTCTCTTCTAGCGTTAGATTAATTTAATGGAAAACGGCTTGAGTGGAATTAGATGAAGGAATGATTAAAACCCAGGGAATTAAGTTTCAGAAAATGGAAAGAGAAAGAGAGAGTCAGTTCTCGTCATTAGGTGGCTTCTGTCTGCCTATTAATATAATAGGGAATTGAAAACTTGAATTTCGAAGTACAAATAAAAGATAGAATTTAAAATTTACAGATGCTGGGCCGGTAGACTTTAATCTTCAATACAAGATGTTCTTTTCTCGGCACTCTTGGTTGAATTTAGGCGGTAGGTTTTGAAATTCTTAATAAAATTTTTGAATTTTATTAACAGAGGTTTTTTATTAGGCTGGCTTACATTGCAGGCCGTTCACAAATGTTTCGGCTTTCGCCATCTTCAGAACCTTAAAATTAAATACATTTTTTTGTACAAAGATTTTACATATTAAATATAAATTTTTTTATCTATGGGATATCTCATTGGGATCATATTATCATATCATAGGATGCAAGAGGTAAAAAAAATTTATATTTAATATGTAAAATCTTTGTACAATAAAATGTTTTTAATTTTAAGGTTCTGAAGATGGCGAAAGCCGAAACATTTGTGTTCATGAACGGCCTGCAATGTAAACCAGCCTAATAAAAAACCTCTGTTAATAAAATTCAAAAATTTTATTAAGAATTTCAAAACCTACCACCTAAATTCAGCCCAAGAGTGCCGAGAAAAGAACAAACATCTTGTATTGAAGATAGAAGATAGAGATCAAGTCAACGTCGAATGTGAAAAATATTTTTTTTTTATATATAGTATACTAACTGCGCTGCCTGCTTTCGGGGCTTTTGTAGTGGTTTCGGCATCTTTGGCCATATAGATTTTAAACGATCCTAATTATAATAAATAAGATACATCACCAAAAAACAATGTCGAACCTCCCAAATAATTTAGATAAAGAATGAATACATTCTGAAACTGAAGGGGATTTTGAAATTATACAAACAGGGCATGAACAAGACATCAAATTAAATTTTTTTATTTCAAATTAAATTTGCAAGAATATAAATAATGCCAACCCTCCTATTATGAAATTAAAAATGGCAGGTTACCACTATCCATCATACTTTTATCATGAATATTCTCATCTCAACCAACAGAATTTGCAAAATTATTTCTGAAAGAAAAAAAGGGTGAGGGGAAATCACTAATTTAAATTATTTCCATTGTCTTTGGGAGAAAATAATTTTTCTCTTATTCTTATTTAGATAGGCTACTTGATAAGAGAAAAAAAAAAAAACCTTTCTCTAATCAAACATAATTTGATTACTCCTATACTTATGTATTCTCTTTAAACTTTAACGACGGAGTAAAAGGCCCTTAAAGTAAGCGCCTCTCTCTCTCTGACTATCTATCTCTAAATATAATCGATCTCAAACACTTAACTTTAAATTCATCCTCAAAAACTTCACTCTCTCTAAATTTTCAAGTTTCAATTCGCTATTTATTTATTTATCATTTTATACTAGTATTATTGAATTAAATTCAATGATGTGAGTTGGTTCTGAGTATACTCAAAGCAATATCAAAGAAAGAAAGAAAAAATACGCCTCTATTCGGGGAATATTTTGTATTAACAAGAATTCAACCCATATTACTTACTTTTTGAATACTATATTTATATTATTTATTTATTTCTGCCAAATTTGAAAATTCTTCCAGTTTAGAAAAGCAGGAAATATATTGCAATATATTACAAATTGTGTATTGTGCTCGGAAAAGCAAAAAATACCATTTTACACAAATTAAAAGATAGAATAAATAATCTGGTAAGTCTGGTTTCACAGCACATAACTTTCAACAGGAACAGGTAGATGAAGGCAGCCAGCAAAGAACAAAAACTTTATTTAAATATCGTCGACGTTTCGGGAACGCGTCGCTCCCATCTTCAGGACGATAAATTGTTAATGCTGTTTAGATTTATACATTTAGGGCATACAAAATTGCAACACAAATCTGCATATACCATTAAATGTATGTTTAATTGTCTATGAGAATCGTAGTAGGTGCCTGGGCTTAATTTATTGTTGAATGGGCCAGAAACATCAGCACTGACCAAGAGTAAAAAACTCTTTTACTCTTGGTCGGTGTCGTAGCTCATTTCCTTCTTGCTTTATTTTGATCATATAGAGAGACCATTTGGCGGGATCTACTTTTTTTGGACTCAGGCGGCTTCAAAAAGTGAATTTTCATCAAAATCCAACATCAAATTTTTAACACGAACTTTCTATTATCATAGAATAATACAATCAATTCAGGATTTATTTAAACTAAATATAATCATTAGGCCATTTAGTTTTTGGAAAAGTTTAATAATGGAAGATTATGCAGTTTTTATAACTTCTTCCCGTTTCTGTCCTAGAATAGGACATTCTGAACCAATACGTCAGCAATGTATAATAAAATTAATACTTATTAGAAGCTTTTTTTTAGACTTGATGAAATCTTAGGACATAATGACTTTAACGTTACTCTATTTATAATTCGATATATACGGAGGTCCAGGCATATTTATTATACAATTTGATTTTCCAAAATTTGTTACCTTTATAAATAACTGTACATGTTTACAAGAAGATTTAATTGGTTTGGACTTAATTTTTATTTCGTTTTTTTAAGTCCTCTCTTCCTATTAATATTCGTTAACCATTTCTAATATAAGTAAGAAGAAGAGGTGAATAAAAAAAGTTTCAAAAGTGTAAAAGAGAAGATCAATAATGATTAAGTTAAGATCCATTAAAAGAAACCATTGAGAAAGTTTCTAATTGGACAGATGATAAATGGCATCCTACTTTAAACTGAAAATGAAGAAGTATAAGAAGAAAAGGAAGAAATCCTATGCATAGACTAGTCTGTTTTGTTTGTATTTAATTCAACAGTCTCCCTGGGGCTTTGTGTAGGGGTTAGCGTGCTGGCCTTGAATCCAAGGGTCGCGGTTTCGGACCAGGCAGTCCGATGATTTTATTTAATCCATTTGGATACCAAATGGCTTATATAAAAATGCCTGAACCTCCAATAGATATATTTATAAAATAACGGTTATCGTAAAATGCGGAAAAGACTGTGTGTGAGTGTGAGTGTTAAAAAAATTCACAGTCTTCAGTGCTACAAAATTTTTACTATTTCGCCAACAAAAATTAAAATAATTTTCTAATAATTATGTCTGAAACCCAACATACGTTTAAACAACTTGGCCCTGGCTGGCGGCGCCTCGAATGTGTTCAGTAGTTTTCAAATTTCCCTCTCTGATTTAAATTTTTCCCGCTCCCGCTCCACTTCCTGTAACTCTAGCCAATCAGCGTCCTGATTGACAGAGACAGCTAGCCGCTAGCGCTTTATATATATTAATTAATGATAAAGAGTATCGTTATATAAAGCCTAAGATACAAAAAAATATATATATATTTTAAAGGTTTTTGTGTTTTTAGGATAAATATATAGACCGTCCCATTCTCTCGTTCTTTATTCTTTTCAATAGATAGATAAAATAAAGAGAGGGAAAGTCAAGTTTATAAAATGAAAATGTTACGCTTCATTGGTTAAAAAGGTCGAGGAAATATTTACCTAGGTATAATTATTCTTGATGACACATCACTCTCTTGGTTGCTTGTCCCCTCCCTGCCACCCTTTTTCACTCTCTCTGGTGATAAATTAAATTGCCACCTCGCGAAATTCTATTCCATTAATTTCTAAAAAATATATATATATATATATATATATATACAGCTATAAAAAAAATTATAAAATATAAATTTATATGTTAATTTCATTTTTTTTCCATTCTATCTTCTTTTATTCCAACGTCAACATTAACATAACAGATAAAAGCATATACTATAAAATTTGTACTGTAGGACACACCAAAAATTAAAATAGTTTTACAATGATTCCTTGGAATTTAAAAATATATAGAAGTATAAATACCACACAATTAGAATAATTTTTCCTACGCAAATTCAATTGAAATGCTACTACATATTATAGTTTATTATAGGCCTATATAAAAAAAAATACTAAATTACTACTAGTATGCTCATTGTTAATTTTTTTTTTTTTTTTTTTTGCAAGTTTGGTTGTTGCATAATTTTTTTTTTTTTTACTTCGTTGAATTCATTATTCAATTAATTTTTTTTTCTCATATTATTATATTTTCAAAATTATTCTCTCTATCTCTGACAACATTTGATATGTATCTATCTATTCAAAGCAAAAAATTTACAGCATGTTTATACAAAAAAAAAAAAAAAAAAAAAATAAAATAAAAAAATGTCATGATATTATAGTTACATGTGTAATGAAAAACTACATCTGAATTTCCCCTCTGGCTGACGACCTAATTTTTCACCCTTTTTATTCCCCCAAAAAACATAAAAAAGCATTAATGAATGACCTCAGATGTAGAAGATAACAATTGCTTTTTAAAATTTCATTGATCTTTTTACATATCGCATTCGAGGATATTTTTCAGTTTTAAATTCTCCTTATTTATTTATTTATTTTAAGGCCAGAGTCTCCGATGAGTCAATCGTAAGGGACGATTATTTGGCTAATAGGCGGCGACACCGTCGCTCCATTTCTAGCGCCTATCAACCCACAACCAGCAATAATATGTTTCCTTTTCTAACATCTGCCACGGAGCTGGCAACGTTGCCGTCTAAGTAAATGTGACAACATTGGAACGCGATAAATTCATACAGGCTTTTTTGCTACTCAAGGCTCAAGTGGAAAAATTATATTTTCATAAGCGGCGCGCGACGTTTAAAAAATATATACGACATTAGTATCAATATTACAGCCTAAAATATAAATAAGAATATTTCATATAATTAATATTATGATTTTTATAAAATCAAATACTTTTTTTAACAATATTTTTATGCACAAGCACCAAATATTTTTTTATCTTAAAAAATATTTTTTTAATAAATCAAGAAAATCAAAAGAAAAAAAAATCTGGTGTGACTGATCGCACAGCACACAACTTTCTCTTACCTTCGGTATATGTATATATGTATTAGAATTCAAGAGGTAAAATTTATAAACATGAGAAAATATTTATATCTTGTTACCATGGCAACCATTTCATCTATCTTTCCTGTGACGTACAAGCAGGGGCGTATATAGAAATTTTTTTCGGGGAGGGGGGCCTGAATTGTAAAATTTTTATGCGGAATTTTTTTTTTAAGAAACTAAATTTTTTTTTTCACACGAAATTTTTTGTGGAACCAAAGTTTTTTTCATCTTGCGGAAAAATTTGTTCCGCTGATGTCTGTATATCCCTATATATATATATATATATATATGTGTGTTTGGAAAATTTTGGGGGGGGAGGCGGGCTCCCTCGGCCTCCCCTTATATACGCCCCTGCGTACAAGAGTAAAGTGGTCTTAAAACAATTTTGAGAGCAAACTGAAAATATACATTTTAAAGGGCATCTAAAAAATAATTGATTTTTGAATTTAAAAAAAAATCGTTAGGGCGAATTTTGAAAAAATCGAAAAAAAAAAAAAACTGAAAAAGTATAAAGTACTATGGGCGTAGCCAGACACCTTGTTAGGGGGGGGGGGCAACCCCTCGTTAGGGCCAGAGGGGGGGTTTGCAATTAATATATACATAGATTATTAATTATTTATTTAAATAAAAAAATTAAGTGGATTGGGGCGTTAAAAAAAATTCCCAATGGGAAAAATATATATATATATATTTTTTCTTTCTCTACCTATGTATATATGTAATATATATATGAGAGAAAGTATTGGATTCATGTCAAAAATTCGATATCGAGATTTTGATGGATCTTCACGTTTTGAGGTCCCCTGAATCCAAAAAGTGGTTTTCGCGACATGGTCTGTCTGTCTGTGTGTCTGTGTGTGTGCTGCTGTGTGTCTGTCTGTGTGTCTGTGAACAAAATATCTCAAGAACGAAAAGAGCTAGGATGTTGAAATTTTATATTCAAGTTAGACACCCCCATGGGACGTGACACGAAGCTTTTAATCAAAATCGGCCAAAGAGTACTAGTACTTTACTGATGCACTTTTTCAGTTTTTTTCGATTTTCTCAAAATTTGCTCCAACGATTTTTTTTTAAATTCAAAAATCAATTATTTTTTAGATTCTCTATAAAATGTATATTCTCATTTTGTGATTGAAATCTTCTGAAGACCACTTTACTCTTGTACTCCATAGAAAAGATAGGAGAAATGGTTGCCATGGTATCAAAATATAAATATTTTCCCATACTTATAAATTTTACATCTTGAATTCAATTGTACCCTACTGTCGGAAACTAAATACATGTCGACACAAAAATCTGGTGTGACAAGCACAGAACACAACTTTCGATTACCGAAGGTAAGAGAAGTTGTGTGCTGTGCCCAGTCACACCAGATTTTTTAATTTTTAGGACAAGCCAGGGGCAATGGCCCCCTGCCTCCTCCTGGCTACACCCATGTAAAGTACTGGTACTTTTTCAATGGCGTCATTTCAACTTTTTCTTGGGGAGGGGGGCAAACATTTTTTTTCTTAAAATTTACTTACAAATGGGTACTCAAATTTAGCCAAAACATATTTAATTAAATTAATTGTTTAATTTTGTACAGTTTGTATACTCGTAGATGTATTTTGGAGTATTTTATTTAGAATAATATAAAATTTTATAAAAATGAGAGCACTTGAGGGGGGGGGGCAAATGCCCCCCCCCCCCAAATGACGCCTATGTACTTTTTGGCCGATTTTGTTCAAAAGCTTCGTGTCACGCCCCATGGGGTGCCTAACTAAAATATAAAATTTTAATCTCCTAGCTCTTTTCGTAATATATTTTGTTCTCAGACAGACAGACAAACAGACAGACACACAGACAGAGCATGTCGCGAAAACCACTTTTTTGATTCAGGGGACCTCAAAACGTGTATATCTATCAAAATCTCGACATCGCAATTTTGACATGAAACCAATACTTTCTCTATCTATATATTAACATATATAGAGGTTAGAGAAAGTAATAATGAAATTCAATATAGAATATATATATATTAATTATATAATATTTTGATTTTTTTTGCGTATAGTACCTTTTGAATGGCCAATTTATTTTTTTATTGCCAAAAATTAAAAAAAAATTATTTGAAAATAAAAAAAATAATCTCTATAAATAAATAAAAATTAAATAAATACATATTAAACACTTGGTGTTTCAAATTTAATTTTTATTTCTATAGGAACAAGAGAAAAATTTTATATTTGTTTTCGGTAACTTTTTTTTTTTTAACACTTTTTTCCCATTCACACTCACACTCACACAAACACTCTTTTCGGCAACTTATAAGACATATGGACCCTGTTATGCAATGGTGTGTCAAGACCAAACATCCAGTTTTGAGAAAATCAACAATAAAGTTTTTTTTACTTTCTCTTACCTATGTATATATGTAATATATATATATATATATAAGAAAGTATTGGATTCATGTCAAAAATTCGATGTCGAGATTTTGATGGATCTTCACGTTTTGAGGTCCCCTGAATCCAAAAAAGTGGTTTTCGCGACATGGTCTGTCTGTGTGTGTGTGTGTGTGTGTCTGTGAACAAAATATCTCAAGAACGGAAAGAGCTAGAAGGTTGAAATTTTATATTTAAGTTAGGCACCCCCATGGGATGTGACACGAAGCTTTTAATCAAAATCGGCCAAAGAGTACTAGTACTTTACTGATGCACTTTTTCAGTTTTTTTCGATTTTCTCAAAATTTGCTCCAACGATTTTTTTTTAAATTCAAAAATCAATTATTTTTTAAATGCTCTTTAAAATGTATATTCTCATTTTGTGATTGAAATCTTCTGAAGGCCACTTTACTCTTGTACTCCATAGAAAAGATAGGAGAAATGGTTGCCATGGTAACAACATATAAATATTTTGCCATACTTATAAATTTTACATCTTGAAAATCGAATGTACCCTACTGTCGGAAACTAAATACATGTCGACACAAAAAATCTGGTGAGACAAGCACAGTACACAACTTTCGATTACCGAAGGTAAGAGAAAGTTGTGTGCTGTGCGCCAGTCACACCAGATTTTTTTTACATTGGATTATATATAATTTTTCTTGTCAATTGTGCAAGTTAATTAACATTAAATATAAATTTTTTTAGGACATATTTCATAAAAAAATACTATTAATTAAAGCATTTGAAACGATATTCCGTGCTTAACTCAATTTTGAATTTTTTTGGTCTTTGACACACCATTGCATAACAGGTTCCATATAATACTTTATACGATAACCAATAATTTATGAGACGATAAGAGATTCCCATCACCAATATAATAAGGACCAGAGGCGTACCGAGGCAGTTGGGGGCCTGGGGCGGCACTAAAAGAGGTGGCCTTATATTAATATTTATTTTATTTATTGGGTGATTCATCCTTCCCCTTTTCGGGGTTTAGGACATATACATAATTTTGTAAGAGGTGGCCTTATATTGATTTTTTTTTTTTTTTTTTTTGGGGGGGGGGTGCTCATCTTTAAATATCCCTCTCCTCCATACACAAAAATATTTTTAAAATACCGTATATCCCTGAACCCCAAGGGGTCAGAGCCTCTCAAAGAGAAATTTCCATTAAATTTTTTTTTTTTTTTTTAATCTAAATTTTTCCGTTTTTACTTGAGCCTTGAGGGCCCGGGGCTTAAATTTTTCAAATGTATGAAAAAACTTTCCTGAACACCCCCCCCCCATCAAAACTTTCTACCTACGCATAATAATTATTTTTTAAAATCTCTATACATAATCCCCCCCTATAACGCTAAAAAAATAAAAAATAATTTTACTTTGTATAATAGAAATGATAAATAATATTATAAGGAGAGAATTGAATCGTACTTGTAAGAGAATTAATAGAATATAGTTTTTAATATAAATCAATTTTAATATATTTAATATAATATTTCAAAAGTGCGCCTCGTAAGAAAGCAAAGATCATAAGAGAGAGAAGTAAAGTTTATATACAAAGTTTTTAGCGCTACCTGGCGGAAAAACGTTGAACTAAAATGGTTAAAAGTAGGTGATTTTATAGAAATTCTGAAAAACTGAATAACTCAAAAATAATAGATCAAAAAATTATTAAATTTTAACAAATAGATTTAAAAATTAATTACCTACCCCGTGTCATTCCCCGATTTTTCGATTAATGCCTTGTTTTTGAGTTTATTCTTGTCAAAAAAATTTTTTTGAGAAAATCAAAAAAAGGACAACGACAAAGGGTTAATATTTTAATTATCTTTTATTTAAAAAAAAATCCGAGGTCGATATCTTCAAAATTGATCGAGTTGTTTGGTTTTGTAGTTGAGGCCTCTGGAACTCCCCCCCTTAATAAACAAAATAAAAAGATCTGGTGTGAACACCGAATACCACACAATCTTCCCTTCATATCTTTCGGGCCACTTTGGAAATGCATCATAATTCCGCGGGGTGGCATATAAAATAATAACTATAGTTATATTTTTGGAGTGAAAAAGTAAAACATAGTTATTATTATTGTGTTTTATTATTAATCTATTATTCTTACAGGAAATCATAGATAATATAATAATAATAATGATACTAAAAGCAGCTAAAAAATAATCATTTTGAAACTTAACCTTGTGTGTTTTTTTAAATCTATAATTAGATGATAATTTAATTGAATTTACTAAAAGTAAATGGTATAGAAATATCTCTTCTCTGTTCAGTCATTACTGTCAGAACTGACAAGTTGTGATTATTCTGCAAAGTAACTTTTAATACGGAACAATACTGAAATGGGTTCTCATTTCCTTTCTCATATCATTGCTATATATAAAACACTAGCAGCTGACTTCCTCTCCCTGTGTGTATGTGCCTATCAGGGCGCTGATTGGCCAGAATAAAAGAAATTTAGTCAAAGAGGGAAATTTAAAACTAACAAGTAAGTCAGAGAGGGAAATTCAAAACATCGGCGATCAATTGAAAAATTCCCAAACAGTGAGCAAGTTGATGCAATTGCTCGCCAAAGGCGAACAAGGGGGGTCCAGGGGACGAAGCACGCCGAAGTCGGGCTTTTCCACTTGTAGAATTATATAATACTCAGTCAAATATTTGGCTGAACCTGCCCTGATTTAAATCAAATATACTCACAGGTACCAAATTCCATTTATATATAACACTCATATAGAAATATAAAATACTAATAGAATAAGAGAAAGTAAATATAAAAAAAAAATCCTTTATATAAATATAAATGAAAAAAAAAAAATGAAACCATTAAAAAATATTTATTTTATTATTGATAGTAGGTCTAGTAAGAGATTTTTCTTTCTGCGATGTAATTCTCGGGTCGCAGGTTGGCCAACCTTGAAGATGAATTAAAAATTTTTGACTAATTAAATTTCAATTAAAAAAATAAAAAGTGATGACTCCCAGCCAGCCAAAAATAAAATTTTGTTTCCATAAATGGAATATAAATTTTTTTTTTTCCTAATTTAATTAACACTTTCTCTTTCAAAAGTTTATATTATGGATAAAATTAATTCGAATCATATTTAAAAAAAAATGCCTCCCATCCGCCACCGCCACATTTTAACATTCTATTTGTGCAGCAGATATCTTCAATAATAAACCGGGGATTTAGATTTATACTGTTTATCCCAGAACAAACAGGCAATGTTTAATTACTCAAACCCTTTTACCTTTTTTTAAATTAAACCCAATTATTATTGTTCATTCGTAAATTCTCGATATGAATAAAAAATAAATAAATAAATAAACATACATCATGTTATTTTTATTCTCAACGGAAATATTTCAAATATTTATCTATGGTTGGAATTTTCGAAAAGATTTTTATAAATAAACAATAACATTACAAATTATTCATAAAACAGGTCACTCGCTAATTTGTTTATAAACGCAGCAGAGAGGCGTTAATTTAAAATTATGAAAAATTATAATCCTCCCTCTCATTATTCCTCATAAAGTTTGTTTAATAATCTAAGGAAATGTAATCAGGGGTTTTCGGCGTGGGAAATACAATTAATTTAAATAAATATGGATAGAGAGTAAAAAATAAATAACTATTTAAAGCTTAATGAACTTAAATTGCAAAGAAAATTTGCCTTTGATAATAAAAATCTGGTGTGACTAGCGCACAGAAGCACAACTTTCTCTTACCTATCGGTAATCGAAGGATTGTGTTCTGTGCTTGTCACACCAGATTTACGTGTCGACATGTATTTAGTTGCCGCCGATATTTTTTAGAATTCAAGATGTAAAATTTATGGGTCGTTTTGATAACTTACCTACCCCAACATTAAAATAGGCTCTCTATGGAGAAATACATGGTGTTTGTCCTTCAGCATTAAAATAGCTGAAGGACCAAACGCCACCATCTCTTCCCATAGGGCTATTTTAATGTT
>JAKCPI010002350.1:0-11710 GCA_023213315.1 Euborellia annulipes | reverse complement strand
AGGGCTACCTACATACATTTATATATATATATATAGATAAAATACTATATATTTTCCTAATGTGTTTGACACAAAATAAAGATGAATAGGGAGAAAGAAAAAGAGCCTTTAAAGGTGGCAATAGCAATAAAAAATGAATAAGTTTTTTTTTTTAATTAATTCAAGGCAAATTAATTATCTAATGGATACATGGATATCTTCTTTTAGAGAGAGAAAGGGAATGGTCCATCCCCTCCGTCCTCTTTCGATTACATCAACCACGAGACCAGCTTGAAGTTGTCAATTCCCGGGATTCCCGTCCATCCCGAGAGTCCCCTTCTCCCATTCTCCCTCCCTCTCTTTGCCTGGGGTCAGACCACAAAGCTTCTCTCTCTCTCTCTCTCTTTCTAAAGTGAAATGTTATCTTTTAAGAATTTATCAACTTTTATTCCTTTATTTGCACTTTCTTTTCAAAAACTTTTCAAGAATCCATTTTGATTCGGTATTTTTATTTTTTTTTTTTTTTATTTTCTAAGATTGGCAAGAAAAAAAAATTATGTCATTTTGAACAAAAAAAAAGAAAAGATTGAAGGACTAGCTGTGGAAACCGCCTTGGGTGGTACATGCACTTGGTCATGTATGAAAATTTCAATATTTAATTTTAAACCATAAATTTATGACGGTTGGTCTTTTTAAGGCCAATTTATTGAAATATATCCTAAAGTGCTGAGAGCCAAGGCCTCTGACCCTGAGAAAATTTAGCAATATATAAAATGTGAAGTTGTAAAATGGATGTTGTATTTTAACAATAGAACGAGCCGGCAGCCATTTGAGTTCATATCTTTGAAAATTGATCTGGAGGTGGCATTATTCGATTCCTAAACTGTCTCTAATACTGGTAGTTTTATTTAATTTCTTGACTGACACTCCTATTTTGGAGTTTAGGCTTTCACAGTTGTTATCGTTAGTAAAAGAATTTGATTTTCGGTTTAACTGTGGTGTGTGTAAAAATTACAACGTTTCGGCCAACCACAGTTAAACCGAAAAATTCCACTCCAATTGACAATATAGCCTATTAATATATTGTAAATTAATTAATTCAGGAAGGTATGTTCTAGGAAATTTCAACATTATAGAAAAAAAATTTAATATCCCTACAACTATAAATCAAATCATTTTTTACTTTCTCTTACCTATGTATATATGTAATATATATATGAAAAGTATTGGATTCATGTCAAAAATTCGATGTCGAGATTTTGATGGATCTTCACGTTTTGAGGTCCCCTGAATCCAAAAAAGTGGTTTTCGCGACATGGTCTGTCTGTGGTGGGGTGTGTGTGTGGGTGGTGTGTGTGTTCAATTTTAAGCATGAAGGAATTGAGCTACGAGGTTGAAATTTTATATATAAGTTAAACACCCCCGGGACCGGAAAAATAAGCTTTTAATCAAAATCGGCCAAAGAGTACTAGTACTTTACTGATGTACTTTTTCAGTTTTTTTTTTTCAATTTTCTCAAAATTCGCTCTAACGATTTTGATTAAAATTCAAAAATCAATTATTTTTTAGATGCTCTTTCAAATGTATATTCTCGTTTTGCCCTCAAAATTGTTTGAAGCACACTTTACTCTTGTGCTTCATAGGAAAGATAGGAGAAATGGTTGCCATGGTAACAAAATATAAATATTTTCCCATACTTATAAATAAATACATCTGAATTCAAATGTTCCGTACTGTCGGGAACTAAATACTGGTCGACACAAAAAATCTGGTGTGACAAGCACAGAACACAATTTTTTTAATTTTTGAAAAAACCAAACCAACTTTCGATTACCGAAGGTAAGAGAAAGTTGTGTGCTGTGCGCCAGTCACACCAGATTTTTTTTTTATTTTCTTATTTCATTTCGGAAGTAACATTTGTAATTAAAAAAAATAAACCCCCCCCCCCCCCAAGCACCACCATCCACAGAGAGCCAAGTGGAATTGAATGTGTGAGTTGTACACCTGTTATATTTGTGTTACTTGGTTGATGATTAGTTTCATTTTATAATTTGGTTCTTAATCAAAAACATTTCAAAAGTTGGGTGAATTCCGGGAAAGAAAGTCCCATTTGGGGTGGTAAAGGAAAGCCCCCAGATAAGATGTTACTTTATTTGTCGAAAATTTAAAGGAAACATAATTTATAAAGTGAAATAAAACGTGACTTCTCTTTTACCCTACTCACTCAATTGTGTTAAATTAATTAATACAATTTTTATTTGGAAAAGTTTCGATATGCCTAGTCTATTATATTAATTCAAGTAATTTTAATCAAACAACATATGAAATCAAGTTGAAGGGCGGTTCGTTGGCCTTCAACCCTTTTTTTTTCTTAATAGACCCATATAAAATGTTATATAGGGCAGATAATGTATTCAAAAGAAACAATATCAAGAATATTTAACGATCTAATCTAGCCAAGCCAAGGCTCTTTATCGTAAGCCTTTTAAAAGTATTTTATATTACAAGTTTATATTTCATATTCATAGGAATAAAAAAATTTTATCGTTTTTTTTTTTTTTTTCTTCGCTTTACTTTAATAAAAATAAAATTAAAGTTAAAATTCGCTTTTTATATTAAAAAAAAAAAATAAAGTTAACTTTTTATGTTTCAAAAACTATTGAATGGTTGAATATCAGCAAAATCGATACATACAATTTATTTAAGAAAATTCTTTCTATATAAACAAACATTCATGTTTTTCAGACCTTATTTCGTCTATTTCACCCTTTTGTTAAAAAAAACCTTGTGTTTTGTGTTTCAATGATAGTGTCAAAGTACATATTAAATATTATTAACCCTTTGTTGGTTATTGATATTTTGAAATTTTATATGTCTGTATGTATTCTGAGGGATCGCTGAGTAGCCTTATCCTAAATAAAAATTAGGGTCCGACCTAACACAGGATTTTCAGCCGAAACAGAAACCGAATTCCGGCCTCAATCTTAGTTTCGGCCGAAACCGTAACCGAAACTGAGACTCCTTCAAGTGCAAATCATTTAAACTTTTTTTTTTTTTTGCATGCGAGTCTCATCCATCTTTTCAGGCTCAGGTTTCGGCAACTTTTTGGCCAACACCAGGATTTTTGGCCGAAACCGAATATTCGGTCGGTTCCTAATAAAAATAAATAAAAAGCTTCTTCCCTGAAGATGAGAGGTTAGGTTTTAAAATCTAAATCTAAAACCAAAGGGGAGTTCGGACCCCACGAAATCGATGAATTTATTTAAAACATTTGGATACAAATGGTATAAATAAATGTGTCTGGACCCTAAGATACATCGTAATTATGGCTTAAGATCAAGCTTTTAAAAGTAAAAATTGTTAATTTTAATAAATTCCTCAATTAGATCCTACGGATGATAGTTTAAATTTCATTGATATGCCAGTGCATGTTATTATTATATATATTTATGTGAACAGAAATCATGCGCCTAGATAATTTTGCATTAATATAGTATTTTTTTTATTATTTAAGATTTTTTTTCGGCATAGATTCCGTCTCTATTTATTTTAATTGGATTGGTAGCTAATCCAATAGAAATAAATTTTTGAGGTATGAGATAAGATGCGAACCTTGACCCCTAGCACAAGAGGCAGAAAATCTCTCACTGAGCTATGGCCTAAGGGCTACATTAATATTTCTAATATATGAAATAAATAATAGAGAAAGAGAGTGAGAGAGCAATTCAGTTAGTAAATAATTGCTAATTAATATGTGGCTGATGGTGATCTTCTTTCAGGCTGATAAACACTCGCCATGGAGCATTTGATTTGAGTGAAAAGTTTAGCACTTCAAAGGCTTGTCTGTCTGCTGGTCTCAGAATAAATAGCTCTAAAGGGTAAACTAGAGAGAGATAACTTGGAAATTGAGACTCCATCTTATAATATATTAATTTGTTGAATAAATATTTTGATAGAGAAATTTGTAATCTGTTTTAAAAATAATGATTTATTAGGTTTTTGATATTATTTTCAAAACAAAAAATGCTTTTTTAAAATATATATTCTCATTTTGCACATTATTTGAAACAGTCTTGTACTACTTCATAGTAAAGATAAGAGAAATAGTTTTTTTTTTTTTTTTATTTAAGGTTTTTTTCTGCATCTATGGCCTTTTAGACCTCGATCCTATTTATTTAAATTGATAGGTAGCCAAAACAATTGGAATACATTTTTTTTGCCTGGAACGTGATGTCAACATCTAACACAAGAAACTAATGCTTTTCTTTTTAAAACTTTTCCTTTTAAATTAATTTGATTAGTATCAGACCCAATGCAAAGGTGCGATATAAAAGTTAAACCCCACTCCCAAGAAATTCGAAAAAATAAATAAATAAAAATATAAAGAGAGTAGGCCTATTAAAATTAAAAATACTCAAAGAAATTATAAAAATATTCATTAGAATATGAGAATGTGATATACGGACAGCCAAGGCGAAAAACAAAATAATCGACGTTTCGAGTGTCGATCGCACTTTTCATCAGTACAAAATGATGTCAAATTGTCAGGTTAGTTGACATGACAGTATAGCCATGTTTTTATCAATTTTTATTCTCTTGAAAAATTATCTTTACTGTTTCGAGGTCGAATCCATTTTTGTCCTGATGAAGAGTGCGATCGGCATTCGAAACGTCGACAAAAAAAATGAACTTTTATTTTGTTTTTTGCCTTGGCTGACCATACCACTACATCCTCATATCATAATATCCAGCCATCAAGAAACAACTAGTAGGCCTATTTATTAGAATTTTATTCGTTTAAAGGTGGGCGTAATTATCCTCCCAAACCTTCATCACAAGTTTAAGGGGGAGTTCCAGAGGCCTCAACTACAAAACCAAACAACTCGATCAATTTTGAAGATATCGACCTCGGATTTTTTTTAAATAAAAGATAATTAAAATATTAACCCTTTGTCGTTGTCCTTTTTTTTGATTTTCTCAAAAAAAATTTTTTTTGACAAGAATAAACTCAAAAACAAGGCATTAATCGAAAAATCGGGGAATGACACGGGGTAGGTAATTAATTTTTAAATCTATTTGTTAAAATTTAATAATTTTTTGATCTATTATTTTTGAGTTATTCAGTTTTTCAGAATTTCTATAAAATCACCTACTTTTAACCATTTTAGTTCAACGTTTTTCCGCCAGGTAGCGCTAAAAACTTTGTATATAAACTTTACTTCTCTCTCTTATGATCTTTGCTTTCTTACGAGGCGCACTTTTGAAATATTATATTAAATATATTAAAATTGATTTATATTAAAAACTATATTCTATTAATTCTCTTACAAGTACGATTCAATTCTCTCCTTATAATATTATTTATCATTTCTATTATACAAAGTAAAATTATTTTTTATTTTTTTAGCGTTATAACTAGCTTACAAGCGCTCGCTACGCTTCGCTGCGCTACGCTTCGCTCACACTTGAAAGCTAGCTGGGGGCTTCGCCCCCCAGACCCCACTGGGGGGCATAGCCCCCCAGACCCCCGTAGTTTTTTTAGGACTTAACGTCTTCTTTTATGACTTAACCTCTTCTTTTATGATTTAAAGTCTACTTTTATGACTTAAAGTCTTCTTTTAAGACTTAACATTTTCTTCTATGACTTAACATCTTTTATGAATTCAACTTCTTTTATCCACAATTCAACTTTACTCTAACTTTTACTAATTCATCTTTCACACACTTTCACACTCTTTTAATCATTCATACGCTTAGCCTACACCAGTGGTTCCCAACCTTTTTTGACCCATCGCCCCTTTCTGGAGGTTGACTAACACCTATCGCCCCCCCTTTACATTTTCAATGTATGCCTAATTTTAATTTGAAGTAAAGTGTAAATAATAAAGCTGTTTTATTATTTTAAACAATTTTATTACCGCAGGTCTATATACAGGGCCGCAGACAGACTTGACGGGTAGGGCTGGACGGTAATGGATTTTCATTCTCGAAAGTCGGTAAAAATTTTTTACCGCCCGCGGAACCAAAGTTTGCTGCCGCGGAACATTTTTTTTTTTCGCGGAACCAAAATTTTTCCCGTCCGAAAAAATATTTTACCTTTTTTTTAGAGACGCCAATTTTTGCCGCCCGCGGAACAGTTTTTGAGACGCCAATTTTTTGCCGCCCGAGGAACCGGAATTTGCCGCCGCGGAACATTTTTTTTTCGCGGAACCGAAATTTTTTCCCGGCCGAAAAAATATTTACCTTTTTTTAGAGGCACCAATTTTTTGCCGCCCGCGGAACCGGAATTTGCCGCCGCGGAACCAAAGTTTGCCGCCGTGGAACATTTTTTTTCGCGGAACCAAAATTTTTTCCCGGCCGAAAAAATATTTTACCTTTTTTTTTAGAGACGCCAATTTTTTACCGCCCGCGGGACAGAAATTTGCCGCCGCGGAACCAAAGTTTGGTTTGCCACCGCGGAACATTTTTTTCTCGCGGTACCAAAATTTTTTACCGTCCGAAAAAATAGGTTTTTACCGACTTTCGAAAAAAAACCGGTTTTTACCGAATTAGAGGTTCGTTACCGCGTTTTCGGTAAAAAATTTTTACCGGTTTACCGTCCAGCCCTATTGACGGGCCCCGGGGCTACTTAACAATACGGCCCCCACCCCAAAAAAAAAACTTAAAGTTTTCTTTTTTTAGTATGTAAAAGGCTATTGTGGCCTTCACATGCCAACACTTTTCTACACAGTTTTTGAAAATCTTTTGAAATAGTTAGAGGTATATACATAGCTTACAATATTTATTTAAATAAAGTTATATAAATTTTTTTCAAAATTTCCTAAACAAAGAGTTACAAAGTTTTAATTTATCGAGGCCAAAGTCGGACAGAGAATTTTCGGGGGAATCTGGGGGTATGGAAATTTTTTTTGAAAATTACCCACTGAAATCTACGTTTTTAGCTATCCTGAGTCGTGAAAAAGATCAAACTTGATTTGAGCTTAAAGGGCCCGGGCCCCCTGAGGAAAAAAAATTCAAGAAAATGATTTTTTTTTAATTGAAATTTAAGATTTGAGCTAAAAGTGACGTTTCAATTCTAGATTAGAATTATCTTCAGACTATTTTATCAATATTTTTATGATAATATTTTGTTCTCTTCTATCCTGACCATCCTATAAATAGGAGATTTTTCTCTTTGATTTTTGTTCTTTTAAATTTTAGTAAACTAATAATTATTCTCCCTTTGAATACTCATCGCCCCCCAATCGCCCCCCGCTTATTATGAGAAAAAAGTGTTAATGTTTAAAAAAAAAAAAAAAGGTCAAGTAGGCTTGAAAAACTATCAGAAATAAAGTTCAACTCCTTTATGAATCATCCATTTTACACTCGCCATGCAGTGTATATTAAATAAATAACTTTGAAAAATTAATTTTTCAAAATATATCATTTTCGAAATTTACCTTCACTCTGTATCATATTTATTATATTTACTTTGTTAGAATACATAAGCATTGTTTAACAATTCGCTTATGCACAACATATAAGTGAAAACTCTATTTCCTATTAGCCTCTACAACAACTGAAGATGGCCGAAAATTAGCCGAAACGTATTGTTTAGAGGAGTCTGTTTTATTAAATAGAGGCATCCTTCCTCCACATCTCACTCTTGCATTAAAATTCTATCAGTAAAAACCACATTTGATTTTATTTAACTCATTTGGATACCAAATGGCTTAAATAAGAATGCTTGGAACCCAAATACAGCGTACATATACCGGGTGGGCCAATAGTGCGTGGGCTAATTAACGGACATTTTTAAAGTATTCAATTTTATTATAAAGATTATAAAAATTGCATTCATGGGATGCTCAGCTATTTTGTCATATTGGATGGGAGAAAGTAACGATTTGCAAAACATCTGTTGATTGTACTGAAGATGATTCCATATCACTGGGGATAACTCCATTTTTTCAACTATTCCATAATTTATGATAACAAAAAAAAATATTTATTATAGACAAAAAAATTTTAAAAAAATCCAAACGCAAAACAAAATTGTAATAAATAGAAAAGATAAGCTTAATATTCGAAAATGTATTTACATTTCCTTTAAAATCATTTATTTGAACTTTTCGAAAAACAAATTAAGGTTATGATGATGATTAGGTAGGTGAGCAGGTGCGTCATTTTGTTGAAAAATCATAACCCTAATTTGAGCAAGCGGGACTTCTTTGAGAGTTCTAATAAATGATTTTAAAGGAAATTTAAAGACATTTTCTAATTTAGCATATATTTTCTATTTATTACAATTTTGTTTTGCGTTTTTTAAAATTATGTTTTGAGTTTTTTTAAATTAATTTGCCTATAATAATTTTTTTTTTCGTTATCAGATATTTTGAAATAAAAAGAAATCTACCAAAAATAGATTTAGAAACATTATATCAACTGAAAGATAATTAAATTTCACGTCTCATGGCATAAAAAAGTAGCATGTTCCATTTGAAAAAATGAAGTTATCCAAGATTGTAATTTTCCAAATTTGCATGACCATTACCCTCAACACAAGAATACCCATCTGGCCTACAATAGTACATTTCATGATTAGTAACATCACAAAAGAACAGTCCCCTAAGTTTTATGGTTCGCGAGATATTCAATTTTTTTAGACAGCAGTTTTTTTTACAAAAACTCGAATTGCGGCTAAACGGTTTGGTTTAGAATACATTGCATGACATAAAGTCATACTAAAATTGGCCGTAGAATCCAAATATGCAATAATATACAGGGCGTTCCATTTAAATAAACATTACTTTGATATGGATATATGTGTATAAGAATTGCAATTGGAACAAAATTATTTTTAATTTGTAGTCCTAAAGGCCCCACATTATGTACGATCAACAGACTTTAAAAATGTCGTCTAATAAGCTCACAATCTTCCGTCCACGCACTATTTATTAGCCCACCCGGTATATTTAAATAACGGTTATCGACAAAAGTCTTATATGGCCTGAGTTGTCGAAAATACTGTGTGCATGTGTGTGTGAGTGTGAATGAGAAAAAAGTGTGAGTGTTAAAAAAAAGAAAACCACATTTTCTATATTTTTAATATCTCACATCCTCCCCCCTCCTCTCACCTTACAATTCTATTTTAAATACATTTTCCATTTGAGATTCCAATTCAAGAAATACTCGACATAACTGAATTTGCAAGTTCAAGTTGGTTTTCCTAAAAACAAAATAATAATAATAGGACTTTATTAAAAATGATTATTTTATAGATGCATATATAAAAATGAAAAATAATACGTTAAATATATGTGAAAGAAACCAATCGATTATTAGAAGAATTTCGATGGCTGAGTGGCAATATATAAGGATCAGGAAGATGTATGGCAGCCAGCAAATGATAAAAAATCTATTTGATTATCGTCGACATTTCGGGATCACGTCGATCCCATCGTCCTGAAGATGGGATCGACGTGATCCCGAAATGTCGACGATAATCAAATAGATTTTTTATCATTTGCTGGCTGCCATACATCTTCCTGATCCAATCGATTATTTAAAAATTCACTGAGTAAAAAAAATTTGTATTAAAAAAGCTTAAAATAAGTTGAACATTGATGAAGTGTGCCAAATTGTATAAAATTTTAGTGTTTTATTTTTTTTTATGTGGCACAGTGAGGGCCGCAGACAGAATTCACGGGCCCCTTCAGGATTAATTTTGAGCTTAAAGGGCCCGGGCCCCTCAAAAAAAAATTTCATGAAAATGATTTTTTTTTTATTGAAATTTTAACCATGAAAATTATTTTTTATTAGAATTTTAAGGTTGGAGCGCAAGGGCCCGGGCCCCGGGGATATAGCCCCCCCCTCCCTACACCCCCTTTCCCCCTTTCTGCGGTCCTGTCCGACTACCTTGCATTCAAATCCGAATTTTAGATTTAATCATACTGTATATGACGTTATGAAGGTGCAAAATAATTTATTATAGGCCCTACCAGTTATATAAATTTAAAATATTTTTCGGCTTTGATGGTCAATCAAGTGCCGCGATTTTTCAGTTGACTCGTTTCAGGCTTATTAAAAAATACCCTCCACTTTTCTTAAAAGGGATCTATATATATATAGTAGCGGAGTGTCCGTCCGTCTGTCATTAGCCAATCCATCGCCCATCCCCAAACACTCTAAGGAAAAAATAAAAATATAATTAAACAATTCTTATTATTTCTATAAAGAGATTCAAGGACTCCATCTTAAGGCTGAAATTGATAGAAATTAATCTTCATAAATTTGATATCAAAGGGCTTTCGATAATATATATTTGCATTTTAAATTTTATCAAAATCTGCACAGCAGTTGTTGAAAATTGAAAAAAGAATGAAGAAAAAATAAGACTAACTTTTGGCCTCCTGAAATTGCTAAAATCTCAACTTTGAGCCTCTGCCATTATTTTTGGAACTGGAATTTTTTAGAATACGGCTAATGATTTTTTACTATTCAATATATTAGTAAACTCTTTTTAGAGTTTCTTTCTACATCCATTTTCTTTTCTTTATTAGCCTAAATAAGAGCGCGGGAAGCCAATTTGGACCAAATATTTCTAAAAATAAAGAAAATTTAGAAGAAATATGAAAATGATTTTAACCTTTAAAAAATGCATTTCAACTTACTTTTTTGAGTTTTTTCTTGATTCATTGTATTTATCGCCTATATAAACAGCATCTCCATATTTGTTTTTATTCAAAATGTAAACAATAGATTAAAATTTGAAATTCTCACTTTTTTTTTAAATAAGACCTGAGGCGAACCCTCGCCATTCCTTTTTTGCCATTGGAAAATAGAAAAATCAATAGGTTCACACATAGGCCTATTTATGAAAAAATAGGTTGTTTTGATTTAAATTTAAATGTAAACAAAACATTAATTGAAATTTGAAATTCTGACTTTTTTTAAAAAAAGGAAATACCTTAAAATATCCGGAAATATTTTATCCAAAAGTGTTTAAATTTAAAATAAAATCATCTTGATACATACTGTATAGAGAGGCAATATATTTAATTAAGATTTAATATATGAAAGAAATGTCCACCATTTAAAAAAAAAAAATTCAAAGAATAACAACTTTCAAAGAGATGATGAGATGACGTAAAATAAAACATTGAATTAAATTGTAAAAAAGTACTTTTTTTTAGAAAAAATTAGTACACAGAAGTAAAAAGTATCAATGAAACATTAAATTAAAAAAAATCAATAATGTTTGTAAAAATAAATTGGTAAATTTTAATACAGAAAATAGAAAATACGGAAAAAAATTAATAGGTCCTTAGAGACGGTAATGACAGAAAAATCAACAAATTTTCAAAAAGTAAACAATAGAAAAAATGGTATAAAAGCCCCTTTTTAGACAAAACGAGACAAAAGAATGAAAAATAGTAAATGAAAGTCTAATAGAAATATATTCAGGATATGGGCAAATTGGGTCATTTTAATAAGATAAGTTAAAAAATTAAAGAAAAGAGCATATAATGTAGGAATGAATCAACAGGCGGTTAAAAAGTCGTTAATATCTTAGTATATAGAGACTAGCTTACAAGCGCTCGCTACGCTTCGCTGCGCTACGCTTCGCTCACACTTGAAAGCTAGCTGGGGGGCTTCGCCCCCAGACCCCACTGGGGGGCATAGCCCCCCAGACCCCCCGTAGTTTTTTTTAGGACTTAACGTCTTCTTTTATGACTAAACTTCTTCTTTA
>JAKCPI010002348.1:0-14470 GCA_023213315.1 Euborellia annulipes | reverse complement strand
CTATATAAGACTTTTAAAGATATCGGATTTTATAAATATATATAAATATTTGGAGGCCAGGCATATTTATTTAGGCCATTTGGCATCCAAATGGCTTTAATAAAATCATTGAATTAAAGTTTCAACCCGATCTGTGCCAGGATTTATGGTGATAGCGCTAAGCTTTACATATTTAAATATTAGCAAAAGTATTATCTAATATAAGGGACATTCTTATATTTTTGCTGTTTTTTCTCAGATCATTCCTATATAAAAAAAATCTTGTCTTAAAAAATATCTTATCTTTAAAAATGTAGAGACTTGATGATAAGTTGAGAATTGTCGTTTATATACAGTGAAGATTTTTTAGTACGTCAACTTATTAATATTATTTTATACCTTTTAGAATCCGCTGTATTTTGCTTAGGGTTAATTTCACAATAAAGTGATGTGGAAGAATCGCTTCTTTCAGATCGAGCCGATGAAAATCCTGAAGAACTGGATGTCCTTTTTGAAATACCTCCGCCATTTCCAGCAGCTGGAACAAAAAATTAAATAATTAATAAACAATTTAAGGGGATCCTCAAAAGTGATTGGTAAAACCAGATGCTTGTCACTCTATTTAGCACGCCCTCTGTTCACAATAGAGTGTCGAATTTGAGATTTTTTTAAAAGATTAAGTTCTACAGAAGGCAAGCTGTCCGCATTTTTACCGATAAGATGCGTTAGAAGTCTTAAAAAATTTGGCCAAAACCCCAACTATTACGAAAATTTGCCAACAGATGTAGTTTTTTTTTACATTTTTCTATAAATGTAAAAAAATATTTTTTAATTAATCGTAATTTTAAAAAAAGCATATTTTTATGTAAAATGATCACAAATTCAAATCATTAAAAAAATCGCATAAAAAATACTTTAAAATGCCTCAGTAGTTTCGGACTAAAGGGGTTTCAATGTGCCCTCCTGAAGCCTCTTAAAGTCGGGGGGTAGGGGATAAGAAATCTCAAACAATTATAAAGAGAAATATTGTATAGAGAAAGAAATGAAGAGATGTATATTTTGTTACACTGGCGCAACCAGGGGAGGTTTTTGGGTTTTAACCCCCCCCCCCCCCCCCCCCAGGAGATAAAAAAAAAAAATCAAAATATATATTACAAATAGAAAAGAAAAAATATAATCATTTCGGTTTCGCAAGAGGAAATGTTCCGCGGGCGGCGCATGGGAAAAAAAATTTGGTTCCGAGGTCGGCAAAAATTTAGCGTCTCTAAAAAAAAAAACAATTTTGGTTCCGCAAAAGAGGGAATGTTCCGTGGAAGGTACATGGAAAAAATTTTTGGTTCCGCGAAAGAGGGAATGTTCCGCGGGCGGTACATGGAAAAAATTTTGGTTCCACGGGTAGCAAAAATTTTAGCGTCGTCTCTAAAAAAAAAAAAAAAGTAAAATATTTTTACGGACTGGAAATAATTTCCGCGCAGGGGCGGAAAAATTTGGTTCCGCGAAATCAAAATTTTCCGCAGGGCAAAAAACTTTGGTTCCGAAAAAAATTTTCACAGGGAAATTTTTGAGATCAGCCCCCCCCCCCCCAGGAGCAAATCCTGTTTGCTCCACTGTTTTGTTATAAGATATGCCTAGTAGCACTGAAGGGTGTAAAGGGAGGGACAATATTAAGTCCCACCCTTGCGTTTTCTACTTGTGATTATTTAATTGTTTTTATAAAAGAAAATGAAAATCTTTAGTGGAAATTTTCTAGGTTTGAACCATGAAAGTTTCCATCTATATATATAAAAATGAAATGGGAAAAATGTATGTATGTATGTAAATATGTATGTATATGTTCTATAGAAATCCACAATTTCCAATGAATCCATTTGAAATTAAGTACACATATAGTACAAGGGACAGGGAGTAACGTAGTAATAATTTGAATCTCTTAAATGTTTTGGAAAATTAATTATAATCAAATTTCTTCAATATGGGGAACACAAAATCAACAAATTGGCTAGAAATTAGAGAGCGTCCTTTATGCTCTGAGAACCAGCTTCCTACCTGACTATGGGCTGGGGGTGGGGGCTACGCAGCAGTTGAAAAACGAAGAGAGGAAGCAGGTGACTGACCCTTTAAACAGTCATAAACAGACCCTTTTGTGCTGTTCCCAATAGGTACCCTCGCCTCGCTTGAATATAAGATCCTTCCTTAACATCTTAACACTTGCATTGCAACAAGAAATATCCCAAATTGGGAATAAACTTGCTCGCCGAAGGCGAGCAAGGGAATCCAGGGGGCGCAGCCCCCTGGCTAGGCGGAAAGCCCGCCGAAGGCGGGCTTTGCGACTAGTTAAAAATATATATAATATTTTTTTAAAAACAATGAAATAATCACACGTAGAAAACGCATGGGTGGGACTTAATATTGTCCCTCACTGTACCTTCATTACACGTCTAAGTTGTTAACCAAGGGAGAAACCCAGCTCTTGAAGTATATTTACAAACTAAAAGTTTTCTATCTAAGTTTCACCTGTTTTATTCCGAGTTTGTTTTTCTTTTCCATTGAAAAGTTTCAATTTATCTAACATGGAAGAGTTATTATTATTATTGTTGTTGTTTTTGGTGTCGCCAACTGAAGGTCCGTGATAGGCATTTCCTCCCCCACTTTTAGGACCCCGGAGAGTTGATGTGGTGGAGGATGCTGATCCAGGACCCGAAGGTGGGGTGATCCTTCCCAGGCTGAAAAAAATAGAAATATAAAGATTAAAATAGTGTGGAAAAAAATTTAAAAAAAATGTATTTTTTATCTTGTTTAGTTAGTTTGTATATTTATTTTAAATTAATAGTATTTTCCTTCTAGTCCCTACATACTTGTTAGGTGGATGTAATTTTTCTCTAGGGCCGGAATGAGGTGTTGGAATAAACGAGTGCGCTGCGGGGCTCGAAGGAGGAACACCTGAAAAATAAAAAAAAAAAATTAATAAGAAAAATTGGCAAATGGCAGGGGCAAAAAGAAAATCTCCATTGAACTAATCCTGGGGGAGGTGAAATAAGAAAAGGGGAGAAGAGGGTGGTTACAGACAATTATGGTTATGAACAGATAATGAATTTAATTTATTAAGTTAAATTGATGGGAATGGGGTGGCTGTGACATAAAAATTTATTTTGGGGGGGGGAGGAGGGTTTCTCCCCCCCCCCCCCACCGAAAAGGAAAGAATAAGAAGTAAAAGAAACATACACCCCCCCCTCCTCCCACCCCCCCCCCCCCCCCCCCCCCCCCCGGGCCCGGCGCCGCCCCTCCCCCCCCCTTTTAATAAATTGCCCCAATTTTTTTCACACTTTTTTTAGAAAAAAAAAAACCACCCCCCTAAATTTATAATAAAAAAAAAAATAGGGGCAAAAACACAAAAGCGACATGTGTTTTCTCTTGATCAGACTCCTATCTCAGATCTCTAAGAAAAAATAATAATAAACTTATTTTATTTTTTTTTTTTTTAATAAAAAACATTCACACACACATTCACGTGGTATTATCGGCAACTTGGGCCATTTAAGACTTTTAACGATGACTGAAGAGTTTAATAAATTGGGGGTGCAGCCATTTCTATTTAAGGCATTTGGAAATTTATTTATATAATAATTTTTATTATTTTTCATTTGAGAGATTTAATCAATTTTAATAGGCTTTAATTATTTATAAAGCAAGACAAAAATCAATTCTTTTCAATGGGAAAATTCTGAATTTTCTTGAACTTTTTGCGTTTTATTTAATTTTTTTTTTTTTTTGACCTAGAGAAAATTATTATATTTTACTTTCTCTTACCCTATATGGACCCTGATATGCAATGGTGTGTCAAAGACCAAACATCGAGTTTTGAGAAAATCAACAATAAAGTTTTTTGTTTACATTGGATTCTATATAATTTTTCTTGTCAATTGTGCAAGTAACATTAAATATAAATTTTTTTAGGACATATTTCATAAAAAAATACCGGTACTATTAATTATAGCATTTGAAACAATATTCCGTGCTTAACTCATTTTTGAATTTTTTGTTCTTTGACACACCATTGCATAACAGGGTCCATATATGAAATATATAGAGAGAGGAAGTATTTTGTATTATAGAGCTTAAATATCTAGTCATGGCTTGGGTCGAATGGAGGGAGGGGGGGGGGTTGAACCCAAATCCCCCCCCCGCGCTACGCCTATGGGCTGTGAGATATAAATGAGTGTGATGTGGAGGACAGCAGCCAGGAAGGTAGCCTCTATATAATAAAACAGACTCCTTAAACAAAACGTTTCGGCTAATTTTAATTACGAGATCTTTTTGTACAGCTACAACAACTGAAGATGGCTTAATTAGCCGAAACGTTTTGTTTAAGGAGTCTGTTTTATTAAATATAGGCTACCTTCCTGACTGAGTCCTCCACATCACACTCATTTGTTAAGTTCATTTTAATAGCCAGTTGAAAAATAAATCAAATGAGTTCAATATCTTTTATTTTTGTTTGCAGTGGCTCCTCTGTTATTTCATAAATTTATACAAGAAACAATGGTTGTTGAGAACTTTGGGAGGAGAGGAGGTAGATAGCCAACAATTTATATTCGTTGACGTTTCAAGAGCACGTTGCTCCCATTATCATAATATAAAGTGACAGTTATTAACGCATATAAACTTAAATATTAATAACAATAAATATATCCGTATATAATAAGCTTATAATTTATATTAATTACAATGATAAGTTTATAGTGAGAGTGGGTCGTTAGAGCACTGATTGAATGCCAGCACTGAATAATATTACGCTATTTATTACAGCGCTAATATATCGAGTTTCAAATAGAAATATTTCTATCACTCAAAACTGTGAAACTTCACTTTAATATTTTAATATTTATTTGTATTGTATGAAATGAAAAGAATCAGTGTCTGTCAGATAATTTGTTAATAAGAAAGGTGGTGTAAAAGAGGCGGAGGGGCAGTGGCCAATGTTGTAGCCATGAGCGTAGCTAGGGAATTTTACTGGGGGAGGGGGGCATGAGACCAGCCATCCTCCGAAGGGCCTGGTAGGCCCGATTTTTTCTCAATTTTTCTTGGGAAGGGGAGCCTTCTGGGGGAGGGGGATCCCTCTAGTTACGCGCATGGTGGTAGCTCAATGACCTCGGCCCCTTTGAACCCCCCACAGAATTAGTGATAAAAACATCTTTTTTTTTTGTACTGATGGGCGAGATGTAATGTGAAGTAAAGTGTAAAGCAGCCAGGAAGGAAGCCTCTATAGAATAGATGATACTCTGATAAACAAAAAGTTTCGGCCAAATTTATTAACGTGTGTGTGAGTGTGAGTCTGAATGGGAAAAAGTGTGTTTTTTTAACAAGATTCGCACGTTGAAGTTGGCGATTATGGAAACAAAATATTGCACTTTAATAACAGGAAATTAATATAATAATATGTATGTTTAGGATATGATGATGGTCCCTTTCAGCCCGAAACTGGTGAGATTGTGCAATAAATTCCTGTTAATAAAGTAAAATACTTTTGCCAATTGGCTTAATTGGGGAGAGAATATTCCGGAATCCTTTGCGACAGACGGATGCCGATTTATTTGAAGTCGGCAATCTACCGGACGGTGGTGAGGCCGCTCTATATTCGACCGAGACATGGGCCTCCACGAAGCGAAGCGAATCGGCACTGCATGTGATGGAGATGCGGATGGCCAGGTGGTCACTTGGTGTCACCAGACTTGACCGCATCCCCAATGATACCATTAGGAGCAGGTTTGGCATTGCGCCAATCACTGACAAGATGCGCGAATGGCGTCTCCGCTGGTTTGGACATGTTGTGCGCCAAGAGAGTAGTGATGTGGCGAGGACGGCGTACGATTTGGGGCTCAACGTCAACGTAGAGGAGCACCTAGGATGACTTGGCTTCACCGGATTAAGAGAGATCTGACCGAGCTTGGCCTGTCGGAGACAACAGCATTGGATAGGGTAGAATGGAGGGCTAAGGTTAGGACCGCCGACTCCGCACCGCGGAATTAATGATAGAAGAAAGAAGAAGACTTTGTTTCAATAATCGCCAATTCCAACGTGCGGATCTTAAAAGTAGTAAACCTTCAAATATTTAAATTGAATCTGCTATGGCGAACAATAAATTAAATCTAATATTAAAGAACAGGAAAAAAAAGACAGAGGGTATTTCGTTTAGAATAGTGTCCCTTTAATGATATCTTCGTTCTCTCTTACAGAAGAAACCATTAAATCAAAAAAATATTTCTACTTTGGTTTTATGGTTGTACGACATTCTATAACGATACCCCGACCCGCTTCCCCTATTGAAATAGTCCAGTTAATCATTATTTATCGGCGATTTCATGCAAAAAATTGCTTGGGTTCTTTACCGAAATGGACATGAAATAACTACTCCCCCACTTTCATTGATTACTGATCGTTAAATAAAAAAAAAATTCTTACAAAAGGAAATAATTACCTGGAGGTTGATGTAGAGGCGGTGGAGGTGCTCTCTTGTCTGGTGGTCGGCGATTCGCCGCCGACGCAGGCATTGGTATTGACGAGCCATTTGTTTTCTGGTACGGCGACGGCAGTCTGCTAAAAAGGAACAGAAAAAAAAACATTTTATAAAATTTGATTTCACAGATATTAGAAATTAAGATTAAATCAGAGCCACATGCCAAGGGTTAATCAATATATATATAAAAATAGCGATTTTAAATAGTTGAACCTTTAAATTTCTATACATGTTACGGCATTTAGAAGAATATTTTCGGAATCTGCGGGAATTTATTTCAAAACAAGAAAAAAAAAGATCGATGTTATTAATATCAAGTACAAAATCAACTGGGAGGTCTTTGCATATAGATTTGATATGTGGAAATTTGTTTGTTTATAGTTTATTTATACTTTTATTGAGCACGACTCATAAATATCTTGTTGGACCCTCTGTGTTTGATCACCCATCCCCTCCACCAGTTAATTTGAAAATTTTAATAACAGCAACGGGCCTTTATATTATTAATAAAAAATACAAATAAAGATTATAATTTATGAACATACATAGTCCAAAGAGCAGTTTCATTATCAGTTTCCCCAGCGAAACTCAAAGTGAAAAATATTTGAAAAAGTAACATGGGTTTTTAATAAAAACGAGAAAAATAATAGATTAAAAAAAAATCAGTTGATTGGTCGCACAGCACACTACTTTCTCTTACTTTCGGTAATCGAAAGTTGTGTTCAGTGCTTGCCACACCAGATTTTTCGTGTCGAGATATATTTAGTTTCCGCCGATATATTAGAATTCAAGATGTAAAATTTATAAGTACTAGCCGCGTTTTGTTTGGAATCCAAATGGCTTAAATAAAATCATCAGATTGCCTGGGATCCGAACCCCCGACCCTTGGCATACAAGACAGGCGCGCTACGAACTATGCCAAGCCCGTGGGCAAAAGAAAATTATTATTTCATTCCAATTCAGTGGCTGCTTGAGGATTTGTTTACATTCATGGAATACACAAATGAAAAGAATACATAAATATTTCTCGATACTTTGGGAGAAATTGTAACTTTAAGAGTTAATAACTCAAAAAGTTATAGGAATTCCGGGATGAAAATAATTTTCCTGTAATCCCGAGAAGGTTCTCTTTATGTATATAAAATTTCATTTCAAAATTCCGGCAGGAACTTGCCTAAATAGAGCGTGACAGGCAGACGGACATCAGCGAATTATTTATACAGATGGGAAAATATTTAATTTTTGTTACCATGGCAATCATTTCTCCTATTTTTCCTATGAAGTACAAGAGTAAAGTGGTCTTCAGAAGATCATTTGGGAAACGAACTCCTTTCCGATCATTAGGACAAGTGCGGTATAAAAGAAATATATAAATAAAGGTTTGAAATAAACTGCATAGATTAGAAAAATTTGTCTCTCTTGTGGATTTAAGAGAGGATATATGAAGATGGAATTTTTCTAAGATGATATGATAATGTTAAAAAAAAAAATAACTGTGTAAGGCTGCGTGTTGTAAGATGTAAGATAGAATAGAAGGACAAGGGGAGAGGTCTTAGGGTGAGAGTCTCATCTGTCCCCTTGGACTAACGCCTCGCCCTACGTAAGTACCTTGGCCATAGCATACGATGCCATGCCATGCCATTTACTCGTTTAATAACATCCTATCCAGCAAGGACCCCAAAGCTCGTTTCTACGTCCCATTTGGTCCTGAAATATGAAATAGCCTCTTCTCATGTAAAATCCAATACAGATATCCAATTCGATTTTTCTGTTTGCCAATATTGCAGAAATTTTGATTATTCAGTTTGTGAGAAGATTGTTTTATCTAACGACAAAATATTCTAAACCAGCCTTTTTTTTATGGCAGGATTTCAAATAAAATTTAATATAAAAAGTTTTGTGTTTCGCAAAGTTAATCAAGTATGAGTCCATTTTATTTAATTAATGTTTATTTTGTTTCTCTTAAATTAAACATAAATAAAAAAGGGTTATGATTTTCCTGGCTTCTCTCCAACCCTTAAACAACCAAAGAGGGAGAGGAAAGAGAAGGGAAAATGCAACAGGAGAGATTGGCTATTTTTAATTGATCAATAGAAATTATTTTATATGAAATCCACATTAAATTGCCCCTAAGAAAGAAATTCAATGTAGTGACAAAGAGAATTGGGTGCAAGGGCGGATACAAGATACCCCCCACCCCCCTCCGAGATTAGAGGAATTTTTTTTTTTTTTTAATGTAAAATTTTAAAAATTAATATTTAAAATTTGATTTGTATATATAGAGTCAGGAGCCTTTACATACAGAAGGCCACTTAAACAAGTATGAACATGAATTTTTAATTATGGCGAGATAGGTGGCTGAATTGAAGAATATGTTAATGTTACTTTCATATTTCGTTCCTTTTTTTAAGAAATCTGGGTCAAATTGGCTTTGCCACTTCTATTTTAGGCTAATAAAAAGAATGGAGTGAGGAAAAAAAAACCGAAAAAGTTCCCTATCATAGAAAAAAAAATTGTCGATATAATATTAAGATAGGTTATTAATTAGCGTTAAATACATATTAACATTTTAATAATAGGTCGGTTTTAAGTGCCCTCGGGGCTTGGTGTAGAGGTTAGCGTGCTAACCTCGTATACCAAACGTCGCGGGTTCGGACCCCAGGCAGTCCGATGATTTTATTTAAGCCAATTGAATACCAAATGGCTTAAATAAGAATGCCTGGACCCCATATATGCAGGGGCGCCGGAACGAATTTGAATCAGGGGGGGCAACCTCTTCCTATATGGAGATGATATGATTGCCCTCGGGGCTTGGTGTAGGGGTTAGAGTGCTAACCTCGTATACCGAACGTCGCGGGTTCGGACCCCAGGCAGTCCGATGATTTTATTTAAGGCATTTGGATACCAAATGGCTTAAATAAGAATGCCTGGACCCCAAATAATATATATTCATAACTGTTATCGTCAAAGTCTTAAATGGCCTAAGCCGAAAAGACTGTATGAATGTGTGGGTGCATGTGAGTGTGAATGAGAAAAAAGTGTGAATGTTAAAAAAAAAAAAAAAAAAAGTGATGTGATTGAAAGGGAAAGAATATAAAAAAAAAGGTTTAATAAGAGTAATAATAATTAAAAAGAAACATTTGCTTGAATACAATTTTTATTTATATAAATATATATATATATATCAATAATAATATTATTTATAAATCATGGAAATTATTTTTTAATTTTGCCAAAATGTTGAATTCTAAAGTCATTACTATTTATAAATGTAGCCATGATATTTTGGATATCTATTTCATCTACGATTTCTGGATATGTATTTATTATGCATACATGATTTAATCGTTCTTGCGTCATTGTTGAGCGAAGATATGTTTTTATTCTTCTTAACATAGAAAATGAGCGCTCAGCGGTTGCTGATGTGGCCGGGATCACTAAAAGTAGTTTTAGAATATTTCTCAGGTTAGGAAATAATTTTTTTGATTCTTGATTAAGATTTTTGTATTTTATTACAAAATCATTCAAGCAGTTAGCTTGAGGAATTAATTCCCTAAAGAAATCAAATTCTCTTTTGACCTTTTCTTCTACAAACTCATATTCTTTTAAAATATCTATAACAGATTGGTCCCAAAAACGGGTTTCTAAAATAACAATTTTTTCGATTTGTAGATATTTTAAAAACCCCGGTTGGGAGAATCTTAATTCAATCTCGTTGATTATCCCATCAATAACTTCATAGAAAGTTTTTCTAAAATATTCTTCTATTGACGTGAACTTGTGTTCAGACTCGTTAGGTTTATATAGAAATTTTTTAGGAATCTCTCGCTTTCTCGGTAACGAGGGCTCCTCAAGATTCATTTCTTTTATTTTTTTCTTTACATCCTTCCACATTTCATTAAAAAATTGTTCTGAGCGTTTTTTTTTAAAGATTCTAAAACTAACTCAACAGCTTCCTTTGCCCCAGCTACAGTTTGCGTTTCACTTTGAAGAACATTGCTCAATTGATCAGTTAAAGAAAACATTAGATAACTAAGTCTAATTCCAAAGTATATAGAACCCTTTGATAATTGATCATAAAGTCCCCTGGCTTTGGACCCTATATCATCATTACAAGATGCTAATGAAAATAGAAAGTCCAAAACAGCAGGGTAAGTATTGATAACCCCTGACAATGAAGTATGTCTGATGGTCCAACGGGTTGGGCATAATGGCCGAGGGCCAGTTTTCTCTATTCCATGAGCCTTAGCAATCTCATGAAAATTATGTGATCGTTTTGGTGATTCTTTGACAATAACTCCTATGTCGTTTACCCATTGAAGGCAATCACGTATTAAAGGAATTCTTTTTGAAGAATCCTGCACAGCCAAATTTAGAGAATGAGCTGAACAATGAATAAATAAAGCCATTGGTTGATCTGCCAACACTCTTGATTTGACACCGTTTTTTATTCCGGTCATATTTGATCCTCCGTCATAGCATTGTCCTCGCAAGAGATCCATACTTAAATCAAAACGAATAAGCATGTCTTTTATAATATTATACAATGATTCCCCAGTCATAGAGTGAGTGTCATAGAGACCAAGAAAAAACTCATCAATTTCAAGAGTATCTTCATCTACAGATCTGATCGATATAGAAACTTGTTCTTTTCCCTGTACATCATTGGTTTCATCAACAATGAGAGAATATTCTCCTCTTTTTTTTATTATTTTAATAATTTTACGCAAAATATCATGGGAAATAATTCTCAATATTTCATTCTGAATATCTGAAGAATTATATGATTTTTTGTGTTTTAAAAATAATTTTAATTCTGGAATGTCATTTTCCCTGAGACGTAATAATTGAATGAAATTTCCTTCATTAATATCATGTGCTCTAAATGCAATTCCCTGACGAGCTAAATATAATGCTGAGGTTATTATTGTTTTTAGAGCGATTTGATTTTGTATTTGAACAGATAATGTTTGTTCAGATAATAAGGAAATAATTGGAGTATTTTTCTTCAGTGCTTCTAATTTTATAAATGATTCTTTGTGAAAAGCAGATTTTTCGTGACTTTTTAATTTTATGATAATTTTTTTCCAGTTTTTATACCCATCAATCACTAAGTTTGTTTCATGATTTTTTTCACATTTTACTAATTTTTTTCCTAGCGCTTGGACACATATGAAACAAAAAATACTTTTAGTCATTGAGTCAAAATGAAGCCAAGGGTATGTTGTGAACCACTCATTCTGAAAATTATGATTACGTCCAGATTGGGTCCATGGAGGAATATCCAAAGGTTGATACGGTTCGTTTAAAGAGCATATCTTTTCGTGTGTGTTTTTAGTAAAAGCAAAAGAAACACTCTTTACAGGAGCAGATGGATCATCGGCGATGTTTTCTGTTAAATAAATGAATAAATTATTTAATTGAATTTCCGATCTCTGAGCAAGGCAACAAAACAATAAACAAGCATAATGACTCATTTTTTGAAATTATTATATTAATACCTATGGTGTTTGTGGAAGAAATGTTACTGCTGGTACTAGGGCGATGCTCATGGTGCAAAGGACTACCCGTGTTAATGATTCCTTTTTCTAAAGAGCCTACGAAAGAACCAGATATAATAAGAAATTTTCATTTTTTTATTAAATTTTTAGCGTACGTATATTTTTGGCGAAGAAAAATAAGTTTTTAAGAGTAGGCCTACGGCCATTCTTACCTGTTTCTTTTTTAAAATAATCATCAATAAATCGACGTTTCATTTTTTTCTTCTTATAACTGTTAATCAACTACACTAAATAGTCTGTAGTCCTTTATATTTAACTTTTACAAATATATAGTTTAACAATATGCAAATTATTTAATCAAAATTTTTTTTAGGCTATATAGTAGATTTGTTATTTACTATTTGAAGGAAATAAATATTTTTAATTTTCTTTATTTTAATTTTTTTTTTTTCCAAGGCATAAAGTCTCAAGTTTTCATGTTATCTAAATTTTATTATTTTAATTCCATATAAAATGTATTTAGAATTTAGAAATACAATAGGTCTATATAAAATAAAAAAAATTTCTTACTTTTTTAATTTTTTTTAAATTTAAATAAAAAAAATTTTAAAATATATCATTTTTAAAACTAAATGAAATAAAAAGAAGAAATTTTGCCCCCCCCTGCCCCCCCCTGTAGGATGCCAGGGGGGGCAATGTACCCGTGCCCCCCCCAGTTCCGGCGCCTATGCATATATGTATATTTATTAATAACGGATATCGTAAAAAGTCTTATATGGCCTGAGTTGCCGAAAAGACAGTGTGGATGTGTGTGTGAGTGTGAGTGTGAATGAGAAAAAAGTGTGAATGTTAAAAAAAAAAGTGTTCATCAAGCAGATTGTTAATATTTTTTTTTTTTTTTTTTTTAAAGTGAAACTTTTATTATATCCTCTCAAAATTTTTGGCTCTTCTATCAGCATGTCGCGTTACAAGCCGTGACGTCAAGAGCCGTGACGCTGCAAGCTATGACGTCACAATCCGTGACGACAAAAATAAGAAAGTTGAAATTTAATATATATAACGAATTATAAAAAAATAATTGTGAGATTTAATAATTCAATTTTTAAATTGATAAAATATAATTTTTAAAATAATTTAAAATATTTAAATCTTCAAGCTATATATACTGTATAGATATAATCCAGGGGGGCGAAGCCCTCCTGGCTAGACGTGCCGCCCGCCGAAGGCGGGCGGCGCGGCTAATTACTAAATAAATATTGTTCTCTGTTTTTAATATGCCTCTATTGCCCATTATCCAATTATTAAGTTAAGATTAAAAACGCGATTTTAATAAGCTTAATTGAATAATTTTCTGAAAATGTTCAGTTAAACGTCTACGATCGGAAAAAGTTTCACTTGCATCGTGGTTTCATAAAACCACACAATGATTTTTTTTTTTTTTTTTTTTTTTTTTTTTTAAACATTCACACTTTTTCCTCATTCACACTCACATTCATACACACATTCACACAGTCTTTTCGGCAACTTAGGCCATTTAAGACTTTAGACGATAACCGTTATTTAAGAATTTATCTATTATTGGGATCCAGGCATTCTTATTTAAGCCATTTGGTATCCAAATGGCTTAAATAAAATAATCGGACTGCCTGGGGTCCGAACCCGAGACGTTTGGTATACGAGGTGAGCACGCTAGCATTGTTAATATTTAAAATTATTTAAATATTAACAATCACGGAGTATAGAAACAAAACATTAATAAACAGATAAATTGAAGAAAAGTTGTCGATTAAGAACAAATTATTAATAAAAAATCTGGTGTGACTGTCGCACAGCACACAACTTTCTCTTACCTTCGGTAATCGAAAGTTGTGTACTGTGCTTGTCACACCAGATTTTTTGTGTCGACATGTATTTAGTTCCCGGCAGTAGGGAATATTTGAATTCAGATGTAAAATTTATAAGTATGGGAAAATATTTATATTTTGTTACCATGGCAACCATTTCTCCTATCTTTCCTATGAAGCACAAGAGTAAAGTGTGCTTCAAACAATTTTGAGGGCAAAACGAGAATATACATTTGAAAGAGCATCTAAAAAATAATTGATTTTTGAATTTTAATCAAAATCGTTAGAGCGAATTTTGAGAAAATCGAAAAAAACTGAAAAAGTACATCAGTAAAGTACTAGTACTCTTTGGCCGATTTTGATTAAAAGCTTATTTTTCCGGTCCCGGGGGGGTGTTTAACTTATATATAAAATTTCAGCCTCATAGCTCAATTCCTTCATGCTTAAAAGTGAACACAGACACACACACACACCCACCCACACACCCACCCACAGACAGACCATGTCGCGAAAACCACTTTTTTGGATTCAGGGGACCTCAAAACGTGAAGATCCATCAAAATCTCGACATCGAATTTTTGACATGAAACCAATACTTTCTCTCTATATATATATTACATATATACATAGGT
>JAKCPI010002347.1:0-13582 GCA_023213315.1 Euborellia annulipes | reverse complement strand
AACAAAAACATAAACAATTCCCCCTGGAAAGGTTTCAAGTTGAAGTTCAAGTCGCAAATAAATAACAGGGCGATCAAGTGGAATCACTTAACAATGTGATTTATTTATTTAACAATAAACGATAAAATCTGTTATTTATTTAAAAATTCAAATTTGGAAATCGGCCAGGGGTTGAGGTGGGATGGTAAGACGGAAGAGCAACAGTGTTAAGCAATGCCAAAAGGCTGCTGAAATTGGTGGCTCCCAGGTAACAAGACATGATGGAAGGGTCCTCAGCTGTTAATATACTGTATATTGTCCAAGAAAACCCTAAGCAGCCGACGAAAAGGAAAAATTAAATAAAAATCTGGTGTGACCTCCATCCCTCTTGAAACAAACTGCTTCCAAAAGCCTCTTTACTGAGCTATCTTCCTATACGTAAATGTAATTCTGTCTGATTGACTTCTCCAATTTCATTAAAGTAAATAGTTTTTAAATTAGCTTTATAAATATCAAATTTAAAAGAGAAAAAAGTAAAAATGTTATTCGCTCTTTACTTTCTCGTTTTTCCTTGTTTAAAATAGATGGAAATTCTCTCTTTCTTATCGGGCGTTTATTTAAAAAAAAAGACGAGTGACACTCCTGGATCCTTCTATTTGATAAGACAGTTAAAGAACAATCATGGCAGGAACGTCTGGCATCAATCATTCTAAATCGTCTTTTTTTTCTTTCCTGAATCACTAACTCTAATAGTTGTTGAAACTAATGAAACTTTTAAGAATGTACCTAATCTGGGGTGCCTTCTTCGGTGAATTTCCATCAGCCATTCCCCAACCCTTGCTGAGTGCCTGTCAGTTCTTGATATCATCATTGTTAATTGCCAAATGGCTATTGATTGAGGTCATATTTCCACCAATCCAACTCAGTCATTTTTAACTCTATTCTATCCTTTTTTTTTTTAATATGACGCGATTAACTTAATTTAGATATCTTCATAGAAAAAATCAAATTTATTTAATGATCTATGCCTATTTGCACCAACACATCTTATAAGGAACACTTCTCAGAACTGAATCACGGATTTCGTTGATACTTACGTGATTTGAAGTCCTATATGAAACATTGAAAATCCCGCGTAAACTTGCTGTTAAGGCGCAGTCATAATGGCGCAGTGAGTGTAAACATGTTTTATGTCAATTTAAGCCCTTTGAATGCTTTGTTTGTATTTAGTTGATTAAAATGGTTAAAATCAATCCTTTAAATATTGTGAAGCTTATGTTTGATGAAATTTCATCTAATTCAATGCTTCTTCATCTGTCAATGCAAAAGAAATCGAACTTAAGGACCAGCTTATAGGTTTTTTTTTTTTTTAAGCTTTTTTTTCGGCATCTAAGGCCATTTTAGACCCATATTATAGAGATAATGCTGTAAAAAATATATGTTAATTAATATAATATAAAAATACCTATAAGCTGGCCCTTAAGTTCGATTTCTTTTGCATTGACAGATGAAGAAGCATTGAATTTAGATGAAATTTCATCAAACATAAGCTTCACAACATTTAAAGGATTGATCTTTAACCATTTTAATCAACTAAATACAAACAAAGCATTCAAAAGTCTTAAATTTGACATAAAACATGTTTACACTCACTGCGCCATTATGACTGCGCCTTAGCAGCAAGTTTACGCGAGATTTTCAATGTTTTATATAGGACTTCAAATCACGTAAGTATCAACGAAATCCATGATTCAGTTCTGAGAAGTGTTCCTTGTTAGATCTTAAGCTCGTCTTACATCTTACAATTGAATTTGAAATCAGATCTTAAGTTCCTCTATTTGTGCCTCCATCGCATAAATAATAACAATAAGATATAATAATTTCAAAATTCTAAATAAGAATTGACTACCAATTGATTTAAGAAGATAGGCTCTGTTTCACATACCGAAGATCTTAAAATATCTGTATGATTTATGTTCAACTCCTAAAAAACGTAAAATGTACTTATATTTTTATAGAAAATAAATTTTCTTTTGTTTATTTTATATATTATTCATTTTATGTGATGATATAAACAAATGAAAATAAAAGATGATTGCGAGTCTTTTGGAGCAACTGCCCTAGAAAACGCCTCACAAAACTCGATTATAGATGTAATAGCTCATGAATATATAAAATTCACAGTAATACAACTTGTGAAATAATTTATTGTTATTTTATTCACTATATAAAATAAAAACACTCCCCTAGCAGGTATTATCATATAAGATATACGGATAAAAGCCTTTTCTCACACACCCGACAAATACTCAATGAATAAACAAATAATATTTTGAATATCAAATCTAAGTAAGTACTAGTAAAACTTTGAATTCATTTGGTTTTTTAAAACACATCAGTGAATATCAAAACGATGTCATGAAGAGAGAGAACAGAAGTGTCTTGAATGAATCACATTAATTAAATTATTTTAGACAATAATATATGAAAGTTAAGACTAATAATCGGCTGCCTGCTCCTTTCAAGTTGCTTTCCCTTATTGTGTGAATACCAGCCACTTTATTTCTTCAAATAAATTCTTTTAGTTTAATTCAAGGGGTGCTTCCCTCCCCCCTCTCAAAAAATCAAACAATATTAATAAAAATTGTTTTTATCTCTTCTGTTTGCAGCAAGACTGTCCTAACGGCCGGTTGACACCAGCAAAATTCGTCGATATGTATAAGATGTTCTTTCCAAGTGGAAACGCCGAAGAATTCTGCGACCATGTCTTTCGCACGTTTGACATGGACAAAAATGGTTATATCGACTTCAAGGTGAGTTACAAACATTTTTTTTAAATTACAAAAATACCGAATGAAATTATATCAATTTCTCAAGAACTTTTTTTACATGGTTGATATACAATGTGCTTCAGAGAATTTATTAAATTAGCCACAAGTTGCTTTTTCTTAAAGCAGAAAAGAAAATTGTATTATTTTAATCTTTGGGGGCCATTCATATTTTAATTAAGCAGATTTTTGACTGTTTTAGGCGGCCTTTTTTTAAATTTATTTAAGGTCTTTTTTCGGCATCTTATGCCATTTAGACCCCATGCCTAACTTCCCTCTTGTCGGCAAAAATATTAATAGCAACTCGTTAACTCCCTCCCCCTAGTTATGTAAACATAGAGAAAAACACTTTTCTTTTAAAAATATTTTACGTAAGCAACTTTTCCTCTTTTCCCTTCTCCTTGACATCAAAAATAAGCAAATTCTAGGCTGCTTATGTAATATTTGACTGATACTAGTATCGATACTTTGGTTCCTATACTAGTACATTTTTTACTCGATACTTTACTAAGCTACCCGAGCTGGGACTGGCAGTCCTGTTCTTTATATGTCTGTCCCTTCCTTCTATATTTTCAACAGGCGTCAGACCGTGCGATGGGCCGGCCTGTTCTATTTTTTCCGGTCGTAAAAAACCCATTGCGCCGACCGCACACTGCGGGAATAAGGCTAAGAAAGAAGAAGCACTTGAGTACTTGATTGCGAATATCGAATGAAACTCATTCAAATATAAAAATTTTTTTCAAGCCTTTTCGGCAAGTTTATTTATACTATTTGGTATCCAAATGAATAGTTTATTTTATTTTAAATTGAATTCCCTAATACCGAAAAGTTTTTGGTGCCTCGAGAGTGGAGCCAAATAAGTATCATTTAAATTATAAAAGAGCTAAGATGTCAAAAAACTTTTTAAAAAAATACTCGATACCTACTGGTTCCTTCCGATTCGATACCAAGTATAAGTATCGATACTTTTTTCGATACACATCCCCAGGCATGCACCAAACCTAATGAAAGGCCAACAATCCAGTAATTTTTATTAATTTTTTTTTTTTAAACACTCACACTTTTTTGGTATCCAAATAAATGGCTTAAATAAAATTATCGGACTGCCTGGGGTCCAAACCCGCGACGTTTGGTATACGAGGTTAGCACGCTAACCTCTACGCCAAACCCCGAGGGCTAAATTAATTTTCCAATTCCCTTAAAAAATTTCGGCCTGTCCACAGAACGAAGACCATTCTCTTATGAACTAGAAAATTATTTTATTTAAATTTTATTTAGCAAAAATTATCATGCGAGAAATTAATCAATCACATTTGCACATACATTTACATTCTCATCGACATAAATAGCAATGGATGGATTCATTCTATTCCTTTAGGAATTCATAGTGAAATTAATTCATTCACGTCAGTCAACAAAATGCAAAACGAACATTTTGTAATAATAAGGTTTATTTTGCTTGTCTCTGATTCCAATATGCTGTGCGGCCCCATTCACCCTTCCAGCCCCATCCCCCTTGATTGTTAATGATTTCCATTATGAATTTTGGATTATCCTATGGATTAACTCGATTCATTGTTCTAAGCCTTTCCTTGGACGGAAATTAATTATTCTATTATTTCGAAATTGATTTGGACACAAAGTTAAGGCATGAAATTTATAATCCGCTGCATCAAAGATCTATTATATTTATGGGATATTCAATTTGATATTATGATGATTAATTTTCAAAATAATTATTTTTATTTTAATATTCATTAAATGGTAATTTGTGATTTTTTGGCTAATTTCCTGTTTGCATTTATGAGTTTATATAATGTTCAAACAGGGACATGCAAGATGGAGTAAGGTCTCGAACAATTTAAATTAATTCGAGGGACTTTTGGTTTGCAAATAAAAAATCTGGTGTGACTGGCGCACAGCACACAACTTTCTCTTACCTTCGGTAATCGAAAGTTGTGTACTGTGCTTGTCACACCAGATTTTTTGTGTCGACATGTATTTAGTTTCCGACAGTAGGGTACAATCATGGGCGTCCGCAGGGGGGCAACCAGGCACTTGCCCCCCCCTAGAAAATTAAAATGATACAAAAAATGTATAAAACAAAAAAAAATACAAAAAAACCTTTCACAGTATACATCCACCTTGCCGCGGTGAGAAAGCTTTAAATACTAAGAGATGTATAACATTATTAATATCAAAATACGTTTTTTTTTTAACTTATCTGGAAGTGACTTGCCCCCCCCTGCAAAAAATCCTTGCCCCCCCCTGCAAAAAATCCTGCGGACGCCCTTGGGTACAATTGAATTCAAGATGTAAAATTTATAAGTATGGGAAAGCCCCCGGGTGTGGCGTAGTAGGTAGCGTGCCTACCTCCTATACCAAACGTCGCGGGTTCGGACCCAGGCAGTCCGATGATTTTATTTAAGCCATCTGGATACCAGATGGCTTAAATAGAAATGCCTGAACCCATAATAGATAATATTATATTACAACGGTTATCGTCAAAGTCTTAAATGGCCTAAGTTGCCGAAAAGACTGTGTGAATGTGTGTGTGAGTGTGAGTGTGAATGAGAAAAAAGTGTGAATGTTTTTTTATTAAAAAAAAAAAAAAAGTATGGGAAAATATTTATATTTTGATACCATGGCAACCATTTCTCCTATCTTTTCTATGGAGTACAAGAGTAAAGTGGTCTTCAAAAGATTTCAATCACAAAATGAGAATATACATTTTATAGAGAATCTAAAAAATAATTGATTTTTGAATTTAAAAAAAAATCGTTGGAGCAAATTTTGAGAAAATCGAAAAAAAACTGAAAAAGTGAATCAGTAAAGTGCTAGTACTTTTTGGTCGATTTTGTTCAAAAGCTTAGTGTCACGTCCCATGGAGGTGCCTAACTTAAATATAAAATTTCAACTTCCTAGCTCTTTTCGTTCTTGAGATATTTTGTTCACAGACACACACACACACACACACAGACACACACACACACACACAGACAGACCATGTCGCGAAAACCACTTTTTTGGATTCAGGGGACCTCAAAACGTGAAGATCCATCAAAATCTCGACATCGAATTTTTGACATGAATCCAATACTTTCTCTCTCTATATATATTAACATATATATAGAGGTAAGAAAAAGTAAAAATTAGAATATAGAACAAGCTAGTAAAAATCTTTATATTTCCATTTTTCTTAAAGTATTTAAAGAATGATACTACAGTTTAATATTTTATCAATTAACCAGCTACTAGTTAGTAAGTATTAATGATTTTCATTATAGACCCTTTTCCTAGATTTAAAGAGTTAATAACGGCCAGGTAGCTATTTCTTAAATTTTAAAACCTTCTTTTGAACTTATTAGAAGATACTGGAAATAATGAGAAAAAATGCACAAATTCAAGAGGCCCGAGAGAAAAACTATTTTAAATTTCTTTCTTTGACTTTTAAACCACTCTCCAATTTCAGTAAGCAATGTTTTAAAAACAATTTGAGGAAGAAAAGAAAATGGATTATTTATTTAGAAAAATTGCCTAGTGTCCTTTTCTCTCTCAGAGTTTAGAGTTAAACTTGAAAAGGACTCAAGAGACCTATTTAAGGTAAAGCATGTTCTCCCAAAATGCTTAAATTTATATAAGGTATTTTTTTAAATGTTTTCTTTTTGGTTGATAACTTTACCCATTTCTTAAAAGCTTTATTGTTTCATTTTTTAAACCCTGGCAAAATAAAAGTTGATTTTTTTCCAAAAAAAAGTCGCAAAAAGTGGATGGAAATTGTTAAAAAAATTTACCTTTATCCTTAAAATTTGGATTTTTGGGGTTCTAAATTAATCTTTAATACGTATTTTTAATTTTGAAATACATGTTGCAGCCAAGAGAAGAGAAGTTATTTTATTTATTTTAATTGCGACTTATATAGATGGTAACCTTTCGCATGAACTATGTAGCCCTATGGTCACAGCCGAAACGTCGGTAATTAAATTAACTTATTAATTTTCTCCAGATTACACTACATCTCATCTTTTTATATTTTAAATTGACATTGCCTCTGGGCTGTACGCCGAGGTAGGCCTATAGGTTTCGTTTCTTGTGCTAGGGTCATTTTCCTTGTTCCAACTGATGAAAATTTTTCTAAATTTACCACTTAATTTATTTTAATTTAATCACATCATTTTTTCATCATAAATTTTGTAAAAACTGTAAAATCCCTTTGAAAAAACCTTTCTAAAAAAAACACTACCTCCCTGAACTATTTCTTATATTTATTTATTTATTGTAAATCATTAGTCAGAGGCTATTTATACAAAAAAAGGAGCAGAAGCAGCCAAAAAATATAAAGCCTCCTGATCATATCGTCTGCTGAGTATAATACCATAGTGGCGAAAGTTCGAAATTCAACAATTCGAGAAAAGGAGTTTGAAAGTTTTATAAACAGACCAGAATCAATAGAAAAGAAAGGAAATATATTTTCGCCACTTTGAACACTCAAAAGAGAATACGTTTTAACAACGTTTGCTAGACTTAACTCAAAAATTGAATTTTCGGACTTTCGCCAAGCCAATATGATTATCAGCAGGCGATATGATCAACTCTGAGACCTAAACAAGGAAGGACTGATGATGGGATAATAAAATTTTCCCGAAACGTCTCGTTAATTTGTAAAAATCAGAGGCTTTATATTTTTTGGCTGTTCCTGCTCCTTTTCCTGTTGTTTTATTATTTATAGAGCTCGAGACGTTATTTGATTAATAACCATAGTCCCTCTAAGAAAATTTTCTAGAGAGGGAGGAGGGACAAATTTTTTTATTTGGAAATGGATGCATTTCATTGTTTTTAATTTCTCCTATAGTAATTTTATTATTTACTTCAATTTTAGGTTGGACTAGAGCTATAGTTACTAGCTATCTATCTTCTCTATCTTTCTCTAAACAAAAGGCGAGTTGTCCCTGCCTCGTTTCATCAAAGGTGATTCTCTGTAATCAAGAATCAGGACGACGAGGGCTGGTGTGGTGTGTTTATTTCGCTGACAAACCAAACAGGCGCCTGATGTTATCTGATTCTTGCTATAAGGTTCTCGTTAAAAAAACGGCCACCCTATATATGCACATAATAAATACATGAATACATACAGGGTGGACCGGTCACGAAGAGATCCCTATCGATTCAATGAAATCAGTTGTTTATTTCTCTCTCTATGAAAATTTGATTAAATGTCTTTTCTTTGCATTTTACCTTGATATTGTATATTTTCCAAAAATAATTCCTTGTTTTTTTTTTTACACTATGAATATACTAATATAGATTAAATCATCGCATGTTTCTACTTTGCTATCGTAGGAAGAAAAAAAAAACCAGACAATTTATTGATTCTATCCGATTTAATCTTTCATTGGACAAAAAAAAAAACCCTCCAATTCAAATTTAGAATACTCTAAATACTCTAGAATACTCTCTTTATTTTTTTCTTTTTCTTTTCGGCTAGACGATATAATAGATTTTCCAAATATAACCTTCCTCCTAAAGGGCCTTTCACTTTAAACCCATTTTTATTTAGAATTTTGTTTCTTGTATTTATCTGAAGCGATAATTTTTCTTTTTTAAGGCTACACCATTTTGATAAAATAAAAAGAGGAGATTTATGCCGTTACATTCATGGCTACTTGCATGTTCAGCGATTTTTGTTTTTCGCTGAGGCCACCAGGATCTAATTAAAGCCTCCTCTTTGGTTGCTGTTCGATATGCGCTTAGTCAAAAACAATTAGTCTCCAGAACTCGACTTTTCCAAATTAATTTTTTTTCTCTTATTTCCTATAAATTGCTCTTTTTCTACATAATGGTTTTAAACAAATTTTGGTGTTTTTTTTTTGTTTACATTATCACATCTTTGCTGTATTTATAGACTCAATCGCCTCTTCTTATTTGGTGAGTTGCAGCTAGAGATGTGGTATCGAAAAAAAGTATCGATACTTGTACTTGGTATCGTATCGATACCAGTAAGTATAGAGTATTTTTTTTAAGTATGAGAATTTTTAACATGACAAGGACTTACAAATCATGTGTGTATATTTTTTAAGTCTTTTCGTCATCTTAATATTGATCAAAAGGTACACCGAAAGATCTCTGTATGCCCCCTTCCTCAGAATAATATTCGCCAGGGCTTCCTGAAGGATCAACCCCCTCCCCTCCTTCCTGGGTTGAATCGCAGCGTAAAGTGTACTTAAACTATTTTCACGTAAAGTTTTATTTATATAAGCTACTTTTTAAAGAGTATCTAAAAAATAATTGATTTTTGAATTTTAATCAAAATCGTTAGAGCGAATTTTGAGGAATCGAAAAAAAACTGAAAAAATACATCAGTAAAGTACTAGTATACTTTGGCCGATATGATTGAAATTTCTTGAAATACTTGCGACATAGGTACTTGGCTTAAGGATAAAATTTGAGTGTCGAGAGTTTTTTCGTTTTTGAGTAATTCCCTTAACCCACATTTTTTGATATTTTCCTTGAAATAAATTTAATTTATTGTGAAAAAATATTAAATTTCAAGAAGATTGATTCCAGTTAAAATATCAAAACATAATGTTTATGTAAATTTCTCTGAAAAGATTTTATTGCTTTTAAAGGCCTGTTTTATTGCTTTTCTTGAAATTGCCATTAAAAGGAGGCGATTCCCTTTAGCTTGAATTTGACGTCATTTTCACTATCATCTGAATGAATTTCAACTGAAATATCAAAAAATGGGGATTAAATTAAATAACTCAATAAGGAAAGAACTCTCGATTCACAAATTTTATACTTTAGCTAAGTATTCATGTCCCAAGCATGGGCAGGAATTTAATTCTCATCGACCAAATAGTACTAGTACTTTACTGCTGTGTATTTTCAATTTTTTTTTATTTTTCTCACAATTGGCTTGTTAGAAGCCCACTTTTGTACTTCTTAGGAAAAGTAGATGCCATGATAACAAAATATAATGATACCCCATGCCACGTGACACGAGGCTTTTGAACAAAATCGACCAAAGAGTACTTTTTTTTTTATTTCTGTTTGACTCCTCGGTTATACCATAAATACAAACAAAATACAAAAGAATATACATATAAAAATTTGTAGAGAACCTTAACACATAAGAGTACTTGTATTGAAGCACTTTGCAATAGGCCTATGATATGAGTGTTGATTTTATAATACGCTTATTAGATTATTTCATTAAATTACTCACCAATACATGGTAAAATGTCATTGGTAATGAATTCTTTAAATAAACTTATTTGATTTTACCAACTAATCATTTTCTAAAATGCAATTAATAAATTTGAAAACTTTTACTAAAAGTTGAAATGTATCTATCCAATATAATTTTTCTGTTTCTAATATTTTTGATATTTTTGTCCAGGAGTTCCTTTTGGCGATAGATGTCACATCTTCAGGCACGCCTGAAGAAAAACTTAAATGGGCGTTCCGAATGTACGATGTGGACGGTAATGGCGTAATAGACATTCAAGAAATGACGAAAATCGTTCAGGTAATAGAACCATTAAAACATTTTTTATTACAACCTAATCATTATTTAATTAAAAAAAAAAAGAAATTAAAATCCTCCCGTTTGCATGCTGTACAGTCAATTTCAAATATTCTGCTACCCCTTCTCTAATCATTTAATTGATTTTAAAAAGATACTGAGTCTTAAAATTTTCAGATTCTATTTAGAAAGCACTCAATAATTCAAAGAAATAAATTGGAATAGAATTTACAATCATTTATTTTATTTTTTTTAGAAATTTACCTTGAACCTTAATAATTTCTTATTTATCTCATTCTCATCTCTCTTAAAATTAACGCTATAACATCTTTAACTGTATTCATTAATTCACAAACTGCTTTAATAAATTAACTTGGCAAATATGTATAATACTTTAAATACCTGTGAAGATGAAATTATAATGCGTTGGTGGTACGGAAATAATTGAGGAATTTAACATTGGAATTATGGAATGGAGGGTAGAATTATTACAAGAAATTTAAAAAAAGAGATGAGAGGAGAGAAATTTAAAGGTTTAGGGATGAGTGGACAGCGAAAGGAAATAAATTCTTTAGAGATGCATAGGCGCCGGAACTGGGGGGGGCACGTGGTACATTGCCCCCCTGGCATCCTACAGGGGGGGGCAGGGGGGGGCAAAATTTCTTCTTTTATTTCATTTAGTTTTAAAAATGATATATTTTAAAATTTTTTTTATTTAAATTAAAAAAAAATTAAAAAAGTAAGAAATTTTTTTTATTTTATATAGACCTATTGTATTTCTAAATTCTAAATACATTTTATATGGAATTAAAATAATAAAATTTAGATAACATGAAAACTTGAGACTTTATGCCTTGGAAAAAAAAAAATTAAAATAAAGAAAATTAAAAATATTTATTTCCTTCAAATAGTAAATAACAAATCTACTATATAGCCTAAAAAAAATTTTGATTAAATAATTTGCATATTGTTAAACTATATATTTGTAAAAGTTAAATATAAAGGACTACAGACTATTTAGTGTAGTTGATTAACAGTTATAAGAAGAAAAAAATGAAACGTCGATTTATTGATGATTATTTTAAAAAAGAAACAGGTAAGAATGGCCGTAGGCCTACTCTTAAAAACTTATTTTTCTTCGCCAAAAATATACGTACGCTAAAAATTTAATAAAAAAAATGAAAATTTCTTATTATATCTGGTTCTTTCGTAGGCTCTTTAGAAAAAGGAAGCATTAGCACGGGTAGTCCTTTGCACCATGAGCATCGCCCTAGTACCAGCAGTAACATTTCTTCCACAAACACCATAGGTATTAATATAATAATTTCAAAAAATGAGTCATTATGCTTGTTTATTGTTTTGTTGCCTTGCTCAGAGATCGGAAATTCAATTAAATAATTTATTCATTTATTTAACAGAAAACATCGCCGATGATCCATCTGCTCCTGTAAAGAGTGTTTCTTTTGCTTTTACTAAAAACACACACGAAAAGATATGCTCTTTAAACGAACCGTATCAACCTTTGGATATTCCTCCATGGACCCAATCTGGACGTAATCATAATTTTCAGAATGAGTGGTTCACAACATACCCTTGGCTTCATTTTGACTCAATGACTAAAAGTATTTTTTGTTTCATATGTGTCCAAGCGCTAGGAAAAAAATTAGTAAAATGTGAAAAAAATCATGAAACAAACTTAGTGATTGATGGGTATAAAAACTGGAAAAAAATTATCATAAAATTAAAAAGTCACGAAAAATCTGCTTTTCACAAAGAATCATTTATAAAATTAGAAGCACTGAAGAAAAATACTCCAATTATTTCCTTATTATCTGAACAAACATTATCTGTTCAAATACAAAATCAAATCGCTCTAAAAACAATAATAACCTCAGCATTATATTTAGCTCGTCAGGGAATTGCATTTAGAGCACATGATATTAATGAAGGAAATTTCATTCAATTATTACGTCTCAGGGAAAATGACATTCCAGAATTAAAATTATTTTTAAAACACAAAAAATCATATAATTCTTCAGATATTCAGAATGAAATATTGAGAATTATTTCCCATGATATTTTGCGTAAAATTATTAAAATAATAAAAAAAAGAGGAGAATATTCTCTCATTGTTGATGAAACCAATGATGTACAGGGAAAAGAACAAGTTTCTATATCGATCAGATCTGTAGATGAAGATACTCTTGAAATTGATGAGTTTTTTCTTGGTCTCTATGACACTCACTCTATGACTGGGGAATCATTGTATAATATTATAAAAGACATGCTTATTCGTTTTGATTTAAGTATGGATCTCTTGCGAGGACAATGCTATGACGGAGGATCAAATATGACCGGAATAAAAAACGGTGTCAAATCAAGAGTGTTGGCAGATCAACCAATGGCTTTATTTATTCATTGTTCAGCTCATTCTCTAAATTTGGCTGTGCAGGATTCTTCAAAAAGAATTCCTTTAATACGTGATTGCCTTCAATGGGTAAACGACATAGGAGTTATTGTCAAAGAATCACCAAAACGATCACATAATTTTCATGAGATTGCTAAGGCTCATGGAATAGAGAAAACTGGCCCTCGGCCATTATGCCCAACCCGTTGGACCATCAGACATACTTCATTGTCAGGGGTTATCAATACTTACCCTGCTGTTTTGGACTTTCTATTTTCATTAGCATCTTGTAATGATGATATAGGGTCCAAAGCCAGGGGACTTTATGATCAATTATCAAAGGGTTCTATATACTTTGGAATTAGACTTAGTTATCTAATGTTTTCTTTTAACTGATCAATTGAGCAATGTTCTTCAAAGTGAAACGCAAACTGTAGCTGGGGCAAAGGAAGCTGTTGAGTTAGTTTTAGAATCTTTAAAAAAAACGCTCAGAACAATTTTTTAATGAAATGTGGAAGGATGTAAAGAAAAAAATAAAAGAAATGAATCTTGAGGAGCCCTCGTTACCGAGAAAGCGAGAGATTCCTAAAAAAGTCCTATATAAACCTAACGAGTCTGAACACAAGTTCACGTCAATAGAAGAATATTTTTAGAAAAACTTTCTATGAAGTTATTGATGGGATAATCAACGAGATTGAATTAAAGATTCTTCCAACCGGGGTTTTTAAAATATCTACAAATCGAAAAAAATTGTTATTTTAGAAACCCGTTTTTTGGGACCAATCTGTTATAGATATTTTAAAAGAATAAGGAGTTTGTAGAAATAGTCAAAGAGAATTTGAT
>JAKCPI010002343.1:0-12199 GCA_023213315.1 Euborellia annulipes | reverse complement strand
AAAGCCACATTGGCCGGCTTTTCACTCTCTAATTGGCTAGCTGGTGAGAACAAGATAAGCATCATCTCTCAAATTTCGGCATCCCGTCCACCCGCAAAACCTTTACTTTTCAAAACTTTCGTTTTTTTTTTTTTTAATTATTATTATTTCAAACTTTTATATCTTTAAAATTTATGGGACATGCGGTGGTCATCATTAAAATCGGAAAATATAATTCCTTCACACCTTTTTACTTTTTTACTTTCTCTTAACTACAGTACAGTGTAGAGTAAGTGTAGAGAGTATATATAGAGGGAGAAAATAAGTATTGGATTCATGTCAAAAATTCGATGTTGAGACTATGATGGATATTCACATTTTTGAAGTCCCCTGAGTCCAAAAAAGTGATTTTTGCAACATGGTCTGTGTGTGTGTCTGTGAACAAAATATCTCAAGAACAAAAAGAGCTAGAGGGTGAAATTTCATATTTATGATAGGCTCCGCTCTGGGACGTGACACGAAGCTTTTGAACAAATTCGCCCAAAGAGTATTGATTAAAATTCATAAATCAATTATTTTTTAGATGCCCTTTAAAATGTATATTCTCATTTTGCTCTCAAAATTGTTTGAAAGTCACTTTACTCTTGTACTTCATAGAATAGTAAATTTATTGCCATGGTAACCAATTGCAAATATTTTTATGCTCATAAATTTTTTTTAACGTGAAACTTTTATTTAATTCTCTCAAATTTTTTTTTTATTTACCTACTTAACTGCGATTTACATGGGTGAGTGGCCCCTGAGGAATCAGCGTGTAGAACGTCCCCCGCTAGCCATCGATATTATGAATAAATTAAAAACTAGGAAGCGACCCGAGTTTCGGTTTCGGTTATGGTTTCGGCCAAAAACCAGCAGAAACCTGAGTTTGAAAAGATGACACTCGCATACTAAAAAAAAAACCCGTTGAATGAGATTCGCAGGGAAAATTTACTTTCGGTTTCGGCTGAAAATCTTGTTTCGGTCGGACCCCATTAAAAAACCCTAATGGCCTCTGCAAAAAAGGGGAAATAAAAAAAAATAATTTTTTTTACTTTGAATTAGCGGAACTAAATATATCTCGACACAAAAAAATCTAGCGTGACAAGCACAGACAACTTTCAATTACCGAAGGTAAGAGGCAGTTGTCTGCTCTGCGATAAGTCACACCAGATTTTTTATTTTGAATTTTGTTATAATAAATTTACTTCATTTCTATATAATGGTGCTTTCTTCTCTTTTTAATACATTTTCGACAATTAATTAAAATCGTATTGATGCTTTTGTGACTGGTTTCTTCGAAATTAAAAAAGCCGTAAACAAGCTATACTAATTGAAAAAGATTTTGAGAGCGTAGACATTTTCTCAAGAATTCATTTATTTTACAAGAAACAAGATAGTAGACATAGGTCGGAGATGGCTTCTTCCGCCCCCGAGATATTGAGAGAGAGAGAGAGAGAGAAAAAATAAGCTGCTAAGTAAGTTATAAAACATTCCCGTCCGAAGACGGCCCTGGAGCCTCTTCCTCGCCTTTGGCGAGCAATTTCAAGATTTTAAAGTTTTAAATTTCTCTCCCTGACTCCACTTCTTGTAAATCTGGTCAATCAGCGAGAGTATAGGCACATAAACACAGGGATAGGAAGTCAGTGGCTAGCACTTTATATGTAGTCATGACAATGATTAAAACTGTACAACGTTTCGACTACTTATTCTGCAGTCGTATTCAACTACTGTGCGCTTGCTCCGTTTCATGCAAACTGATGATTTTATCATTTTATACTCCATTTTTTCTCGTTTTTTTTTTGAGAATAAATTGACTCAATGGAATTTTGTCCATACACACTAACATCTTACTGCTTACACTAACATCTTACTATTTTTCAGAATTTCATAAGATTTGGTCTAGGACACCCCTGGCCGAGCTCCTTGATAGTCCGAGCCATTTTTCAAAATTTGAAATTTTCCGCCAGCCGCAATTAAATTCGTATTTAAAAAGTATGCAAAAAAGGTATTTAAAAAATTGTTTAAACGAAATTTTTGCCGTCCTGCGGATAATTTTTTTTTCCTCTCGTCAAAATCATTTTACAGTTTTTTTTTAGGGAATCGAAATTTTTTCTTTTAGCAAAACTCTATTTTTCCGGCTCTTTTTTTGGGAAACGAGATCTTTTTCGCGCTGCGGAAAATTAAAATTTATCGAGACCTACAAATAATCCGCAAACAGCCGCATGTGGCTCGCGAACCGCATTTTGGCCACCCCTAGTCTAGGAGATGCTGAGAAAACCGTAATTCTTTACAGATGCGGATTTAGGTTGGTTGAGACCTCAGAGAAAAAATTTGGCCTTTTTTCTAATATAAATTCTTAATACTCTATTGAATTTGAATTTTATTTATTTGGTGCTGGGTAGGCAGCTAGGATTAGAAATAAAACACAAAATAATATCTCATTCTGCTCGTCGACGTTTCGGGTGCTAATCCCCCCTTTCCTAAGGACTAAGCAGGTGTCAAGTCCTGAGGAAGGGGGCGATTAGCACCCGAAACGTTGACGAGCAGAATGAGATATAATTTTGTGTTTTATTTCTAATCCTGGCTGCCTACCCAGCACCAATACTATACACAGTCTTCAGCCAAAGAAAATATTTATTTATTTGAATTTATTATAACATATAACAATTATAATACATGTCAACCATCCTCCCATATTTTTAAAACTTATATTTATAGTATGATGATATGGTGTATGGACATCAAAGGTGAAAAATAAAACCCTGTATTTTGTCGTTGTTATGAGTTTCAATCACACTCATCATCAGGACCGACGATCAGTCAAACACTTGTTTCTCGTTATATAATTCTATTTATTTATAATTTTTCGGCATTTCGGAGGGAGGAGGATGGACCCCCATATCCCCCAACTCGAGTTGATCCGCCTCAGGTTCTTATTAAATATTTACAGACTGAATCATTTTTCCTTTTAATAACTTCTTAAGATACTTGTCAAGTTTCATCTTTATACGATAAGTGGTTCCAAATATATAACCAAATTAAAAAAACTTTGTTCACAGAGACATATATTAAGATTTTTTTGTTAATTTATTTCTAGAGTTTTTATCGATTAAGGAGATTCAATTTTTAAGATCTTAAAACTTTTCCCCTAACTATTAGAAATAATATTGCGTGAAAGTGATATACAAACTTCTTATTCTGGCTTTTTTTCCTGTAAGCATTCTTGTTCATTGGGGTTGGACCATGAAGTTTCGAAACCAGGATTTCCGATCATTTATCAATTTGTTTCTTCATTCATTTCCCCTATAAAAAAAATAGATTCACAGCTGAGATTATTTCTTTTTTTATACCTACTCTAGATATATTTATAAAATAATATTAATATTTACAAAAAATTTATATAAATATTTTTTTAAACTATTTTTAATTAATTTAAAATCCAATTAAAATTCCAGTTTTAATGAAAACTGCGTGAGGTTTTTTTTTATTGGTGCCTTTTTTTTTTAATCTAATGACTGTGATTAAATTTAAATGACTTTTTTTTTAATATTAACTTTTTTCTGTAATTTTAGAAAATCAAAAGTTTAATTGTATTATCTGAATAGGAAAATAAGTTTCAATAGTTTGGATATATTCCATATATAGGGTAAAAGAAAGTAAAAATCTGGTGTGACTGGTCGCACAGCAAAACTTTCTCTTACCTTCGAAAATTAAAAGTTGTGTTCTGTGCTTGTCACACCAAATTTTTTGTGTCAACATATATTTACTTTCCGACAGTACGGTACATTTGAATTCAAGGTGTAAAATTTATAATCATGGGAAAATATTTGTATTTTCTTACCATTGCAACCATTTCTCCAATCTTTCCTATGAAGTATAAGAGTAAAGTGTGCTTCATAAGATTTCAATGGCAAAATGAGAATATACATTTTAGAGAGCATATAAAAAATAATTGATTTTTGACTTTTAATCAAAATCGTTGGAGCGAATTTTGAAAAAATTGAAAAAAAAAAAAACTGAAAAAGTACATCAATAAAGTACTAGTACTCTTTGGCCGATTTTGATTAAAAGCTTCGTGTTACATGCGAGAGGGGTACCTAACTTACCAGTAAATATCAAATTTCAATCTTCTAGCTCTTTTTGTTCTTGATAGTATTTTGTTCAAAGACAGATCATTTTGTGGAACCTATTTTTTTTTTTTTTTTTTTTTTTTTGGCCTCAATGAACCTTAAAACATGACATCAAATATCAGACATGAATGCAATATTTTCTCTATATAGATAAGAGAAAGAAAGAAATCTCAAAAACCATTTGACATATCGAAAAACAAATATCACATTAAGTGACATAATTTTTATTTTCTAAAAGAATATCAAATATTTATTTATTTATTTATTTATTTATTTATTCCTTCTTTGTATCCTTTCCACCAGTCCGAATATCAAATAAAAATTTTAAATATTTTTGGGACACACAAGTAGCATCATAGGTTTCTAGAACGTTGAAAAATAAATTTTTATCTGAATGACGAGAGAGATCTCGAAAAATGGCTTGGTCCGCCTTGAGGGTAGGCAACCGTCTACGCTATCTTATCAAAATGGCGCCACCTCTCTCGGTTTGTTATTAGAATTAATAACATCTGACTTGGACTTGTTATTGGTGAATTTTTTTCTCTAAAATGTAGTCAATTTTTCGACATTCAATCCCCGCGAAAGCGGACACATTCAAAAAATATTAATTCCACCTCATTTTAAAAATCCAATAAAAATCGCGATATATTTTTTTTTATTGATTTATTAATTATTGAATAATTGCATCAATTAGGATGAATAATAGATAATAATGTTAAAATAGGCACATTAATATTTTAATGTTATTAAAGGCGTAAAATAATAAAATTTATCAAATAATTAATCAAATAAATACACTTTGTACTGTATATACGGCAAACGGATCAATAGAATATTTAATTTTAGAAAAAATGAAGGATATAAATTTTCCCTGTCATTACAAAAGCAAATAATAATTCGGAAAATATAGATTATAATATTCTTGAAAGGATATTATTTTCTTGATCTAATGATAAAAAAAAAAAAAAAAAATGAAAGGCATTCAAATACTGAATTGAAATTATTCAAATGAAACATTAAAATAGCACAAGTCAGAGTAAGATAAAGAAAAAAAAATTTTCGAATGAGACAGCAAAACACAACTTTTAATTATCAAAAGGAAGAGAAAGTTGTGTGATGTGATTATAGTCACACCATATTTTTTATTAAAATTGTTTGCCCTTCCTCGTATTAATTTATATTGATATTTATCTTAAAAAGAGGAATAACAAATTCTCATTTAGATCCTTATCAATAAAATATTTAGGAATCATTAAATGAATACAAAACAGTCTGCTCGTCAATCATACATTAACTTGATAGTAGGCTAGTTTTCAAAATAAATCTGAATTAAGAGGCGATAGAGCCTCTCTCCACAAGAACCCTCTTTAAATACCTATAGATTACAATATTTGAAAAATCTTTTAAGGGACAATGAAAATTTAAGTCCCACTTATATAATAGGCCTGCATATAAAAGTTATTAAAAATTTTTTTCCGAAACTCATGCCATTTTAATTGCATTTACCCTTCTGATTTATTGTATAAAAATCTGTATGACTGGTCACACCAGATTTTTTGTAAATATATTATTTTCTTTGAACGTAAATAAAACCTTATCTCCCCACAACCCTAGAACTAGAAACAAATGTCAATATTGACAACCTTGAGGGGGCATGGGTTTGGATCCGATGAATATAATATTTAAAAAATCTGGTGTGACTGTCGCACAGCACACAACTTTCTCTTATCTTCGAAAGTTGTGTTCTGTGCTTGCCACACCAGATTTTTCGTGTCGACATATATTTAGTTTCCGCCGATATATTAGAATTCAAGATGTAAAATTTATAAGTATCGAAAAATATTTATATTTTGTTACAATGGCCACCATTTCTTCTATCTTTGCTAAGAAGTACAAGAGTAAAGTGGTCTTCAGAATATTTCAATGACAAAATGAGAATATACATTTTAAAGAGCATCTAAAAAATAATTGATTTTTGAATTTTAATCAAAATCGTTGCAGAGAATTTTGGGAAAATCGAAAAAACTGAAAAAGTACATCAGTAAAGTATTACTACTCTCTGGCCGATTTTGTTTAAAAGCTTAATTTCACGGTCCACGAGGCTACAAAACTTAAATATAAAATTTCAACCTCATAGCTCAATTCCTTCATGCTTAAAATTGAACACCCCCCCCCCCCCCCACACCCACAGATAGACCATGTCGCGAAAATCACTTTTTTGGATTCAGGGGACCTCAAAACGTGTATATCCATCAAAATCTCGACATCGAATTTTTAACATGAATCCAATACTTTCTCTCTCTATATATAAATTATATTAACATGTATAGAGCTAAGAGAAAGTAAAAACAATTATTTTTAATTTTCAGGGTTTTATTCATTTGATGACTGTGTGTGCACATATACCAACAGTTTCTGTCACTCATATGACCATCATCAGATCTGATCATCCAACATCAGCTGTTGTAATATGTTGTTTCGGAGATCTTATGATGGTCATTTGAGTGAAACTGGTGGTATATGTGCACACACAGTCATCAAATGAATAAAATCCTGAAAATGAAAAATAATTAAGTTTTTTATTGAAATATTGCTTAAAAAACCATTAAGGAGTAAACTTCCAAGTTAAAATTGCATATTTAATTAAACTGAAGAGAAGTTGCTGTTGATGTTATGAATTGGAAGAGAGCAAGAACGGGGGCAGCAAATAAAGAGAGCCTTTAGATGCTAAATACCGAAAAGGATATTAGTGATTTTAATAGAATAAATCAATGCATCAGATTACAATAATAGAAATGTTTTTTTTTTTGATGTATCATTATACTGCATTTATAATGGAGTCTCTTCTCTCTGTTGCGAGACGCCCTCTTCGGAATTGTTTATCTCCTCTCTCTCTCTTTCTGGTTAATTACTAAGAAACGATCTGTCAGCTGAGACCAGATTGGATTTGCCAGTACCGACACCTCCTCTCCCTGACATACTTGGCATACCTACTGAGAGAGGGACGTTTTTATCGTGGCTTAATTACAAGCCTGTTATCTGTCAGCAGCCCACTCCGATTTCCAAGCATAAATAAACGTGAGCACGAGAGAGAGAGAGAGAAGAAAATCTATCGCGTTATCACGAAACCAACCACACCTTCCTTCGTCCATCAACACCTAAACGCAAAGAGAGATATTTTATTCAAATTCTTGGAAATCTTCTCTTTTGTCATTATTTACCATACACTTGCTGTTATATATTTATTTATTCATTTCGGACAAATATTGAGAGAGAGCGTGTATATGGATAAAAAAAAACATAAACGTTGCGTTTTATTATGAGTATTTAGTGTTGACTTGTCATTTATTTATTTTGCTCTGACGAGAATTGTTGTTTCTAATATTCTAATTTTCTAATATAAGTAACTGTTATCAATTTTTTTGTTTGCATTTTGCATATAAATATAGTAATAATTTTAGGTAGGCCATTTGTTAGATATATTTTGGAATATTTTGATTTTAATGTTGATAGGAGTCCCAATATTATTGGAAAAATGTACTATTTAGATAATTTTAATAATTTTATTTTTTATTCTAATTTAATTACAAGCAAATTCACTAATCTCCAAATTTTTTTCTTTGTTTGCCAAAAATTTAAAATTGTATTATTTGACGGGTTTCTGAAATAAACAAGGAAAATCGAATTCCTAACTTCTAACACAAGTAACGAGACATCTATCTTTTTATAAGGTCTTGGAAATTATTTTTGAAAGAAAAAAAAATATTTACAGATATTTAATGAAATACTGAAAAGGGTTGTTCCAATATTCGGTAGTCACCCTAATTAAATTTTATTTATTTATTTTATTTCTATTAAAATATTAATTTATAGTTCCCAATGGTAGCCTATATTGAAGGTTTTCACTTGGGAAGGTCGATTATTTTTATCCAGGGTTGGGCAAAATCAACTAAAACAGGATCTGATCCGTAGATCCAATAAATGAAAAGTTGTTCATTCCTATGCCATTTTCTAAAATTAGATCAAAATCGAAATCCATTTTCGGATTTTAAATCGTTCATTTTTAAATCCGATTCTTCTTTTTATTCGACAAATTTTTTGCCGAGTTTCCGTCAATAATAAATAAATAAATAAGGATTATAAATCCAAGAACTAAATCCCTTTAGAAAAGAATTTCGTTCCAATCATACATCTTTAGGGAAATTTTGTTTGGATTTTAATCCAAATCAAATTCTTTTTTGTCTGGTAGATTTCAATCCAAATCCAAGATCATGGATCAGATCAGATTTAGAAATTTCAGAATTCGCTCATACATAGTCTATAACGATTTTTCATTAAAAATCTCCGTAAACTCTTTTATTTCGATCAAAATAATTAGCGATAATCCAGGGTTTTTGTCATGAGTGTACAATTCATTATTATAGGCCTATAATAAATTTGTTTAAAGTCTTTTTAGGCATCTGAAGACATTTAGACCTCGTCACTATTTATTCCAATTGATTGGTATTCAATTTAATTGAAATAAATAATTTCGCCTTGAATGGGATGCGAACCCTCGACCTATAGCACGCGAAGCTAATGCTATTAGTCATAGGTCAAGGGCTGGTTGTACATTTATAATATACCAATTTATTAAAATATATAGATTCTTAAAAAGGTTGTTTTGAATTTCTTAATGTTATTCAGGAGAATTTTTAATTTTTCCCTCTCTTTTTTGTTAACCTCAATTAAAAGGTTTTTTTTTCTTTTTCTTTAAATAGGATACAACTTCATTCTAATCAGCTAGGAACTCCACGCAGGCATTTTCGAATATGAATAGAATTTCCGAATTCAGGTGTATATATCTATATTTGTGTTATTGTATTGTTTGTGTTGGCTAAACAAGAGCAGTAGAGAGGATTTCATTTGATATATATATCCCAAATATCGAAATTATAGAGTAAAAGGAAATATGATTTGGAAAGGTTATATTTTTTTCCCTCCATTTTCCTAATTGTTAAAGCCCTTTTATAAAATAACAAATCTAATTTCCATATTTATATCTAAAAAGGAAGTCTTATGTTAAACTCAAACGGTAGATGATGTTCCTATCTCCATTTTTCTCTCTTTCATTTTTTTTTTTTTTATTCTAAAAACCAGTGGCGTGACTCGTGGAATAAAAAAAAAAAAAAAAAACGTTAAGGTAATGAAAATAACTCACAACTTTTGATAGGATAATTAAATATGATCATGATGATGATGATGATGATGGAAGCTGGATTAGATAGATATACAGAGAGTAGAGAAACTCTGAGAAATGTAATTTAATTATATTTAAGCATTTCATATCTATCAACTTCAAACTTCTCCAAATACCCCCCCCCCTCCTCCCCTACCCTCTTTCTATCTCTCACTTTCTCCTTTTGATAATTAAAAGACGAACCTAACTTTTTGGAAATTTCTTTTTTAATTTTAAATTGACTGATGTGGTGGCTATATAAACTTTACAAATCTTTTTCGCCTTAATCCCGCTGTGTGGGGTCGGCGGTTCTTGGGTTTTTACGACCGGGAAGGAATAGAACAGGCCGGCCCGTCGTTCGGTCTGACGCCTGTTGAAAATATAGAAGGGAAGAGACTGACATGGAAAGAACAGAAGTACTGCCAGTCCCAGCTAGGCCCTAGGGTAGCTCGTGGTCGCCATCTACGTACCCACAAGATGTGGGCCCCTGAGCTATATAAACTTTACAAACATATTTTAAAAATTCAGCTTCCGGCGGGCGTTCAACAGTCTTATTTATCTAGATCACCCATTTTTGTTGATAACCGACCAGGAAAAATTTAGAGGGATATTCTGTCTGTCCGTCTGTCCGTTAAAATGAATAATATTTTGATATGTTGAATTTTTGTAACTTGCCAATGAGTGGCGTCAAAGCTGTTGTGCAGTGTAAATTAAATAAATAAAAAATAAATAAAGATCTTGGTGTTATTGTTCTTTACAATACTCGGTTTCAAAATCTTAATAAATTTACGCAAATCAATTCTCCTCAAAGCGTTACGACATTCCCTCTACTCGGCGTTCCCACTAATATCAAGCGGTTTATATACTGTGGAAGGTCACGAAATAATACAAGATCAATAAAATTAGATGACATCACTCGAAAAACAAAAAAAAACAAAAAAAAAAAAAAAAGGTGGAGAGTTTTGGGTGACCTAGTTAAATAAGACTGTTGAACGCCCACATGAAGTTGAATTTTTAAAATATGTATACGGTAAATGATTTGTAAAGTTTATATTAGCCACTACATCAGTCAAAAATCCAAAAGTTAGTTCGTCTTTTAATTATCATAAGTAGACTCAAAACATTTATATCTCAAAAATCAGATAACGATCAAAAGTGACTGTTGACTTTAAAATGGATTTATGAGACGTAGCAGACAAGGAAGTTAAAATAATTTTATTTAATAATTAATCGTTGACGTTTCGGTCTTTAATAATCGTCCTGATTAAGGTCATGATTAGTGATCGAAACGTCAATATTTAATAATTAAATAAAAGTTTTTTATTTAATTTCCTTGGCTGCTACATCTCCTATATCCTCTCAAAAATCAGTTAATAAATCAAAAATTCAATATATGTACCTGAATTTGTGTATAATTTGAAAATTATAATCTTTTCACTTATCAAATTTTGAACGCGGTGTTTTCTTTTTTAATCCTTGAATTTTAAATAAAAACTTATTATCAATCCCTTGCCTTGAGATTAAGTACATTTATATTATCCATTGAATATATGTTTGGCTTTTATATAATCAAAAAGGGTTTGAAAACTCTCGAGGGAGATCGTCGTCATCGTTGACGTCGACGTCGACGTTTGTCTTACTATAAGCCAAGATAAAGGATCACTTTGGAAATGGTGGATTTAAATAGGCTGGAATAGGGAATATATATGTATGAATATCTATATACTGTGCGGTGAGCTTCCTGATTTGAAAAGCAAGCAGGTAATTAGTCGAAATGAAACACGTGTTTCGTACACACATCTTCGCTATTTATCGTGGTATTGAAACTTGCTCCAGTATGCCTTTTAGCAAAGGCAAAAGTCTCTTTCTCTCTATCAAAGATATCAAAGATAAACTATCGTAAAATCTCTTTTTATGTTGAAAAAAAAAAGAATGGTAGTTTTATATATTTTCTATAATTGATCATCCAAACCACTGATTTTTGATTTGATTATTTTATATCTGATCTCCATTTTAATGGATAAGGCTGAACGCACACCATTTGAGCAAAACGCTCTTGAACAAAATGTTTTGTCCAAGAGCAAAACGTTTTGCTCAATGCCAACGCAAAATGTTTTGCCATTGAGCGTTTTTGCCTAATCAGGCGCGTTGGTTTTTGCTCAAATTCCGAACATTTTGTCCAATGCCAACGCACACCGATTGAGCAAAACGCTCAATGGCAAAACATTTTGTTGAATGATGTCGAATTGTGTTTTGCCTCTTCAGTGTGCGTTGACCTTCGCTCAGGGGCCCACATCTTGTGGGTACGTGGATGGCGACCACGAGCTGCCCGAGCTGGGACAGACAGTCCTACAGTTATTTGTATGTCTGTCTCTTCCTTCCTCTTTTCAACAGGCGTCAGACCGTACGACGGGCCGGCCTGTCCTATTTCTTCCGGTCGCAAAAACGCTTGATAGGGTTGGAGGGAAATTGTGAGGTCCGCCGAACCCGCATCGCGGGAAAAAGGCTAGGACAGAAGAAGAAGAAGAGTGTGCGTTGACCCATAGAAAAGCATTACAAAAAAGTTTTAGGCACGATTAGCCTACGGACTTGGTCTAGTTGGTAGCGTGCCTATCTTCTATACCAAACGTCGCGGGTTTGGACCCCAGGCAGTCCGATGATTTTATTTAAGCCATTTGGATACCAAATGACTTGAATAGAAATGCCTGGACCCCCAATAGAAATTTGGAAAGCATTGTGCTCTCTCTCTACTTATGAAAAATTAAAGCTAATTAATTATAATAATGAAATAATTGTTGATTGATACTGACCATTTGCATTTACAGTGCCAAAA
>JAKCPI010002341.1:0-11944 GCA_023213315.1 Euborellia annulipes | reverse complement strand
ATGTATATATGTAATATATATATGAGAGAAAGTATTGGATTCATGTCAAAAATTCGATGTCGAGATTTTGATGGAAAATCCTCAAGCAGGCACTGGATTGGAATACGTAGTAATAATAATTCTTGTGCCCCCGAGTTTGGCGTAGTAGGTAGAGCGCCTACCTCCTATACCAAACGTCGCGGGTTCGGACCCAGGCAGTCCGATGATTTTATTTAAGCCATTTGGATACCAGATGGCTTAAATAGAAATGCCTGAACCCACAATTTATATATTAATCACAACGGTTGTCGTCTAAAGTCTTAAATGGCATGAGTTGCCGAAAAGACTGTGTGAGTGTGAGTGTGAATGAGAAAAAAGTGTGAATGTTTAAAAAAAAAATAATAATAATTCTTGTGCCCTCGGGGCTTGGTGTAGAGGTTAGCGTGCTAATCTCGTATACCAAACGTCGCGGGTTCGGACCCCAGGCAGTCCGATGATTTTATTTAAGCCATTTGGATACCAAATGACTTAAATAAAAATGCCTCGACCCCAATAATAGATAAATTCTTAAATAAAGGTTATCGTCAAAGTCTTAAATGGCCTAAGTTACCGAAAAAACTGTGTGAATGTGAAAAAAGTGTGAATGTTTAAAATAAAAAAAAATAAAAAAATAATAATTCTTATATAGACAGACCCCTATACAAATAAAACCAATGACCAATGACCATTGAAATAAAATTTTTAACTATTAATTTTTAAAATTTTATAATAAAAATAAAATTTAATTTTCAAGAAAAATATTTTTGTCAAATCCCGGGGAGGGGCGGGGGAGTAATTACCTCCTTTACCACCCCCCCTCCTTGTATCCGCCATTGGTATGTGTAGAAGTTGCTTATGAGATGCTTTTTTTTTCAAATTTGCTGCTTATTGAACAACTTTTTTTTCCATATTTTTATGCTTTTTTGTCCGGTCTTTAATTATCAGTCTTATTAAATACTTGCTGCCAGTAGAAAATTCCGTTTTACGCAAAAATTCTTACGACCAAACGTTTTTTGAATTCTAGAAAAATCAAATCATGCAAAATAAAGTATTTTTGCGTGTTCTCGTGAAGTATAAAGTATAAATACCCGAAATAACGTTCAATACTTTATTATAAAGTACGAGTGCCCGTTCTCCTTTGGAGTGCCCTCTCCCTTGCCCCTTCCTGGATACAAGGAAGGGCGTAGCTCGTTTGATTTTATTCCCATTCCAAGAATCATATTATTTACTATTATAGATAAAGCAATCCACCTTGGATTGCTACATAATAATAACCTTTATACAGATTCCAAGGATACATACTCCTGGCTCCCGTTAGGAGAATAATTTCTCTAGAATTTTTTTTTTTTTCTTTTACCTGAGCAGCCGAAACAAAGAGCCCTTCTTGGTGAGGAAGGAAGGGTCGTTTCCTGACGGCCCGCTTGCCTTTGTGTCGTGTCTCGACACGATTCACATATTACACACCAAGAGAGAGAGAGCAAGTTCTGCTTGACTTACTCTCTCTCACTCTCTTATACATCTGCACAAATTTCCTAAACTTGTCTTATTTGAACACAACAACATATTCAAAACTTATTACCTTGATAATAATATATTTTTGACATGAATGACGTCACTCTATGTCGGGTGGACCTATCGAAGCGTGGCCAGCAAAATAGACAAGGGAAATTTATTATGTAGAAAAGAGTATGTATGAAAAAAGCAATGAATAAATCTGGTGTGATTAAATAGCCTACACATAGGGTTGCCACCCGTACTTTATAACAAAGTATTTCGCGTAATTTTACTTTATACTTAACGAGTTGCAATAAAAATACTTTATTTTGCATCATTTGATTTTTTCGAGATTCAAAAAAGTTTTTTTTGCGGTATTTTCTACTGGACAAAAATGGAAGCAAGTATTTAATAAGACTGAGCCCTCGGGGCTTGGTGTAGAGGTTAGCGTGCATAACCTCGTATACCGGAAAACGTCGCGGGTTCGGACCCCAGGCAGTCCGATGATTTTATTTAAGCCAATTGGATACCAAATTGCTTAAATAAGAATGCCTGGACCCTAAATAATATATATTCATAACGGTTATCGTAAATGTCTTATATGGCCTGAGTTGCCGAAAAGACAGTTTGAATGTGTGTGTGTGTGAGTGTGAGTGTGAATGAGAAAAAAGTGTGAATATTTTTTTATAAAATACAAAAAAAAAAAAAAACAAAAAATTAAGACTGATGATAATTATTCAAACTTGGATAAAGTAATTTCGTTTTTAATGTCTCTTCCTGGCACATGAGCATTCACGGAAGGAGTTTTTTTTCTTTTGAAAGAAACAGCGTCTCTGAACCTTAGAAAAAATGAATTAGGCTAGTTATTTATTTTAATTTAAATATAGATTCTAAAGATGCTGCGGCAATTGTTTAAATAATCGATTATCGATTTAAAAAAAAAAAAAAATAATCTGGAATGAAAGTTAGAAGAAAATGCAACCAGAATTTTTTCTTTAAAAATATATTTTACAACTGACGTTTTTGCTATCCTCGGAGCTGTTAGTGTTCATTATGTGCATATATTTCGAATTGTATTTAGTATCAATTTAGGATATAACATTAGGAAAAAAAAGTCTTTAGTTCGAGAAAAACTTTTTCCTTCTATCACCAATACAATATATTTAGTAGAAAATAAAAGGCCGAGCAGCTATGTTTATTTCTTTAATTAAGAACCCACAGCGACGTTTCGGTCGACTATGCGACCATCTTCATGGCTAGAGTTCAGCCAACAGAAAACCCTCTTAAGTTCTTTGACAGACATTTCATAAAATTCATTACGATCTATCAGACCTCGCTGTGGGTTCTTAAATAAAGAAATAAACATAGCTGCTCGGCCTTTTATTTTCTATTACATATTGATTCAGCTATTCGCCTCGCTTACATACAATATGTTTATTTTGTGCCTAATGTGATAATTGACTCAGGGCACAGATTCATCTAATTAGACTAAAGACTTGTTTTTTTCCTAATGTTATATCCTAAATTGATACCAAATACAATTCGAAATATATGTGCATAATGACCAATAACAGCTCCGAGGATGGCTTTGACCAAAGCCGAAACGTCAGCTGTTAAAATATATTTTTAAGGAAAAAATTCTGATTGCGTTTTCTTCTAACTTACATTCCTGATACAAATACCACCAGCCACAAAATACCATAAAATACTTATCCTAAAAAATAATCGATTAAACCTTTTTTTTCTCTGGTAAAATTTCCATTTTCTCCGTCTCGCGAAAATCATATAACTTTTTTTTTAGTAAAACGAAATAAAAAAAGTAAAATTTCTATTTTCTCCCTCTTGGGAAAATTTTTTTAGTAAAATTTTCATTTTTTCCCACTCGTGAAAATCATTTGACCTTTGTTTTTTTAGCATACGAGCATCATCAAATCTTTTCAAACGTATATTTCCCGAAAATAACCGATTGTGAAAAATAATCGATCAATCGATTATTTTACTTTCTCTTATCCTATATATTTAAGAATATAATCGTATGGAGGAAGGCCGTCTAATTTACAGGAAGGTGAAGAAAATAGACTTTATTCGGCCCAAAATTATTTATTACCAATGTCAACGTTTCGGGAACTATACGTCACCCATCCTCAGGACAAAGGTCTTAAAAAAGTATTTCGTGCCTCCAGCACTCGTGTAATAAATACAACAATTATCTTGTTGTTTAAAATGATGCTGAGCATTGACTCAGAGTGGCTCGTGGTTAAAACTTGCACACAATTTGGCTATATGGTGAGCTGAAGCTTTTAAACAACAAGATAATTGTTGTATTTATTACACGAGTGCTGGAGGCACGAAATACTTTTTACGACCTTTGTCCTGAAGATGGGTGACGTATAGTCCCCGAAACGTTGACGTTGGTAATAAATAATTTTGGGCCGAATTAAGTCTATTTTCTTCACCTTCCTATATTTAAGAAAATAATCGATTATTTTGAGCAGCCCTAATAATCATCACAAAAATATCCAATTGCCTATTTAAGTGGACTTATAGTAGGTCTATATTATTATTTAGTTAAGCTAAATAAGTATATTTTTTTGGCAGATTTCATGTCAGTAGAAGAAATTTGAAACTAATTTACGTGTAGATCTAAAAACCGGGACATATTTAACAACCAGTCAGGACACTGGGACAAAACCTGGAATGGGAACCCTACTTACATCCCCTTTTATTAAGATATCGACCGTCGCCTGTGAAAAGTCACACAAATCTCCATAATTCAACAATTTCTATCTCCGATAGTTAATGTTAATTAATTTTCATTTTTTAATTAAATCCATTCAAAAAAAAAAACAAATTCCGGGATGAGTCAAACAAAATCCCAGAGGACCCCCTGAGAGAGCTTTTAACCCAATTCCCTGACGACGTCATGGATACTAATGTAAATGAAATAATAATTGAATTATTATAATTCTATTTAGTGAAAGGGACAAGGGAGAGGGAGGGAGAGAGGGGGAGAGCCCCCCTCCCCTACCCCTTCACTCATTCTCCTTTACGTGTTTAAATTTGCAATATTTTTTATTTAGTTGAAGCTGCCAAGAATTTTTTTTTTTTCTCTATTCCTTTCACATGCAACCAACTTGCATGCCAGTCAATGTTTATGTGTGCGCATATATATGAAAAAAAACGACTGTGCATCAATCACCACACCAGGATGAAAAAAAGAAGCCAAAATGATCAAGTCCATTTTTTTTTTTTAGATCAGCTAAAAGAAAAAATGGGGTGAAATTTTCAGAGATAAAATGCACTACTTTTTATAAAATTTTGTTTTTAATTTTCTTTTTTAAGTTTATTTATTTATCTATTTCGCTAATGTCCGTCTGTCTGTTTTGACCAATTTCTCGTTGGAATTTTAAAGCGAAATTTTATATGCTTAAAGAGGACCTTCTCGGGATTACAGGAAAATTATTTTCGTCCCGAAATTATTATAACTTTTTGAGTTATTAATTCCAATAGTTACGATTTCCTCTATAGGAAATGTATAGAGAAATATTTATGTATTCTATGAATGTAAATAAAGCAGACACTGCTAGGGGGGCGCCGCGGCTAGTTATGTAAAAAAAAAAATACTTGAGTCAAAAGTCATTTATTTATTATTTTTGGTAATGAAATTATCAACTTAATCCAATTATAAATTATGATAGGTCAGGATATTTCTCTCTTTTTAGTTCAAATTAAATAAAAGCATTTTTTTTTTTTATTATATTTTTATTTTAAACTTTTTAGTCTTTTTTTTATTATAGATAGAGTATTAAAACATCTGGTGTGACTCGCACAGCACACTTTCTCTTACCTTTAGTAATCGAAAGTTGTGTTCTGTGCTTGCCACACCAGATTTTTTGTGTCGAGATATATTTAATTTCCGACAGTACATTTGAATTTAAAAAATTTATAAACCATTTGTTTATATTTTGTTTTTTATTTGGGGCCGTAGTTTGCGAGTTGTACGCAATTGAATATGCAGAGTTTTTTATTTTTTATAACATGTATTAATTGGGTCTTAAGAAAGGGCGCGCGGAGGGGAAGTGGCGCGTGCACCTCCCCTCCAGGTATTGTCGCTGGCCGGCGAGATGCTGCTATTCTTGGAAATAACATAAAAACATTCTATTATCTCGATCGCAAATCTATCGTCTAAATAAAATGATTTATTAGACACAGAGAGAATCATTTCACTTGTTGTTAAGTAATAATAAATAAATGCTCTCTCTTGGATGGGAGAGACAAATAAATAATAGTAAAAAACGTATTAGTATTTATTCTTTACTATTTTATGGCCCTATTAATTATTCTCTTTTCAATATCCCTTAGATCTCAATCTATTTCAAAAAAATCTGGTGTGACTGGTCGCACAGCACACAAATTTCCCTCTAACCTTCGGTTGTGTTCAAATAAAGTAACACATTAGTTTAGTCTATTTTGATAAAAAGCTACAGGCAATTGTCATCAAAAATTACCCTTAAATATCAAATTACACAACTCTAGAGTTGGTGACCTTGAAAGAGCAAGTTAAATAAAAGCATTTAATAAGAGCTTGAGTTCATTAGAGATGTCTTTCTGGCTGCTCCTATTGATTTGTTTTATTCTGAGATCGCAATTTTTCACACACCACTGACCAGGAGTTTATTAATAGTGATAAGATGTCTTTAAGAGAGAGAGGGATGATGCTGGGAAAGGAAAATCTTATCAATGAGCGCTCTCCCTTTTTCCTTTTGAATATTATCCTCTCTCTTAATGGAAAATAAAAAAACAAATCTCAAATGATGACTCAGATTTAAGATAAAGACAATACGGGGTATTCATATTAGCCTGTCTATCATTTTGAGTAAGTAATTCAATTACGGATTTCTACTAGGGGAATTTTTAATTATAGACCACATTTTGCATTAATTATTTGGACCCTGTTACGCATTAGTGTGTCAAGCGCTAGCTACCGGGATTTGAGAAAATTAACATAAAAGTTTTTTGTTTTCATTGGATTATATATAATTTTTTTTGACAATTGTGCAAGTAACATTAAATATAAATTTTTTAGGACATATTTCATAAAAAATACTATTAATTATAGCATTTGAAATAATATTCCGTGCTTAACGCAATTTTTAATTTTTTGGCGCTTGACACACTAATGCATAACAGGGTCTATTTATTAAAAATATATAAATATTGTACACAACGTTTCGACTGCTTGTTCTGTAGCCGTTCTCAAGTACTGTGCACTTGCTCCAACTCAAATGAACTAACATAAATAATTTGTTTTTATTCCGTTAAAGGAAGTTGATTGGCGCGCGTTGATCCCCTTTTGCCCCCTTCCCGGCTCTACGCTTTATGAATAACTTAATTATTCTACTATTCCAAATTTGGTAGATTATTCTTCTTAATTAAGGTAAAGGCACCAGTAGTGGACCATTTAAGAAAATTTTTTATTAATTTTCAGCACAGAATTTTTATTTTAATAAAGAAACTGCTGGTGGAGGGCTTAAATTATTCACTGATATTTCTTTATTAAGAACTAGCTGCGGTAGGGTTGCCTTCGGCAACCCTACCCCTTAGCCCTGGCGGGCGGCGTCTCGGGATATGACTAAAGAGTTGTCCAGATAAATGTATTTTAATTAATTATGAGGAAGAGTTTTTATTTTTTATTTTAAATATTTGATTAATATATTTTTCAATTATTTACACCCTAAGAAAGCGTCATTTTAAATTTTATTAAAATAGAATGAAATGATCGATCATTCGATCGAATCGAATGAGGTGATTGGACTTTCTGAGGTCTAAAATACCATTTTTCAATTATTTACACCCTAAGAAAGCCACATTTTAAATTTTATTAAAATCGAATGAAAAATAAATTTTAGGGGGGGCAGGGGGGTGATTGGACTTTCTGAGGTCTAAAATACCATTTTTCAATTATTTACACCCTAAGAAAGCCACATTTTAAATTTTAATAAAATCGAATGAAAAATAAATTTTAGGGGGGGGCAGGGGGGGTGATTGGACTTTCTGAGGTCTAAAATACCATTTTTCAATTATTTACACCCTAAGAAAGCAACATTTTAAATTTTATTAAAATCGAATGAAAAATAAATTTTAGGGGGCAGGGGGGTGATTGGACTTTCTGATGTCTAAAATACCATTTTTCAATTATTTACACCCTAAGAAAGCCACATTTTAAATTTTATTAAAATCGAATGAAAAATAAATTTTAGGGGGGCAGGGGGGTGATTGGACTTTCTGATGTCTAAAAATACCATTTTTCAATTATTTACACCCTAAGAAAGCCACATTTTAAATTTTATTAAAATCGAATGAAAAATAAATTTTAGGGGGGTCAGGGGGGTGATTGGACTTTCTGAGGTCTAAAATACCATTTTTCAATTATTTACACCCTAAGAAAGCAACATTTTAAATTTTATTAAAATCGAATGAAAAATAAATTTTAGGGGGGTCAGGGGGGTGATTGGACTTTCTGAGGTCTAAAATACCATTTTTCAATTATTTACACCCTAAGAAAGCAACATTTTAAATTTTATTAAAATCGAATGAAAAATAAATTTTAGGGGGGGGCAGGGGGGTGATTGGACTTTCTGAGGTCTAAAATACCATTTTTCAATTATTTACACCCTAAGAAAGCATCATTTTAAATTTTATTAAAATCGAATGAAAAATAAATTTTAGGGGGGCAGGGGGGTGATTGGACTTTCTGAGGTCTAAAATACCATTTTTCAATTATTTACACCCTAAGAAAGCACATTTTAAATTTTATTAAAATCGAATGAAAAATAAATTTTAGGGGGGGGGGCAGGGGGTGATTGAACTTTCTGAGGTCTAAAATACCATTTTTCAATTATTTACACCCTAAGAAAGCCACATTTTAAATTTTATTAAAATCGAATGAAAAATAAATTTTAGGGGGGCAGGGGGGTGATTGGACTTTCTGAGGTCTAAAATACCATTTTTCAATTATTTACACCCTAAGAAAGCCACATTTTAAATTTTATTAAAATCGAATGAAAAATAAATTTTAGGGGGGGGGGGGGGGGGGCAGGGGGGTGATTGGACTTTCTGAGGTCTAAAATACCATTTTTCAATTATTTACACCCTAAGAAAGCAACATTTTAAATTTTATTAAAATCGAATGAAAAATAAATTTTAGGGGGGTCAGGGGGGTGATTGAACTTTCTGGGGTCTAAAATACCATTTTTCAATTATTTACACCCTAAGAAAGCGTCATTTTAAATTTTATTAAAATCGAATGAAAAATAAAAAAAATAAAATTTTAGGGGGGGGGTGGGGGGCGCAGAGCGGAAAAATCTTTTCAAATGTCGAATTGTTAGGGGGAGGAAGAGTTTTTATTTTTCATTTTAAAGATTTGATAAATATATTTTTCATAAAGCGAGTTAGATCCTGTTTTCCAATGCTTTGCTATGGGGTAATTGATAACCCCCAAAAAGGGGGGGTTCCCTACCCCTAATTCGATATAATGATAGCCTAAAACCACCCCCGGAAAATTCCCTACCCATTAAAAAAAAACTCCATGAAAATCGGTCCAGTAGTTTCGGAGTCTATGCGTTACAAACAGACAGACAGACAGACAGACAGACAGACAGACAGACAGACAGACAGACAGACAGACAGACAGACAGACAGACAGACAGACAGAGATTGTCTTTTATATAATAGTATAGATATATAAGATACACTTTTATAAAGTTATCCATTTTAAATAAATAAATATAAAACCATCTTAATTCGTTGGAGCTAGTAGTGGACCGTCTAAAACCTAATAATAGACCATGTTCAGCGCCAGTAGTGGACCCTCATTAATTAATTTTAATTTAGTCATTTAACTTGTTAGATTAAATGACTATGAGGATAAATGGAATAAAACGGGATAATAAAGTCAGGGACGTCATTTGACAGAGGGGGGGGGGTAGGGGGGCACTCCCCCCAAGGCTTTGGAAAAAATAGTAAATTCTGAGCTTAGCCCCTACATACAAACAAACTCACTCTCTCTCTTTATAAATAAGTATAGAAGATGATCTAGATAAAAATATAGAGGTATATAAAATATATTATCTGTTTAAATGTTCTTTTTTCAAGAGCTCTTTTTCGCTTGAATTTTCTCCATTCTTTAGTTTCCTTTCAGTAGCTTTTTCTATCTTCAACTGTTCAAGATCTTGCTTTTTCTTCAAATTCTTTTTTAAATATTCCTGGGGAAGCATTCCTGAAACTACCGAAAGTATTCTTTCTGATGCTTCAATAGTTTGCATCAGTGACTCAGAAACAGTGAACTCATTACAGGAAGGCCTTTCCTCGAAAATCGGCTCTTCCAAGAGTACATCAGTTTCTCTTTCTTCAGTGCTGACTTGGTAGATGAATCTAGCTCTATTTAGTTTTCTTCTATAATAAATATAAAGATAAGTCATGAGGATCTCCGGACCATGGACTGCATGTTGGCACAAATGAGTTTATTTTATCTGTGCCTATGATGTCCTCTACAAATTTTAAGCCAACTTTCAGATATTTAACCCGTAGATTTTTGGACATGTGATATTGATCATCTTGCCTTTTATTTTTAGTTTATTTTTTTCATTTTGGCCATTTCATTTTTGCATTTTATTAGTGGACCATATCATAAACTAATGGTGGACCATGGGGTCTACTACTGAAATACGGTTAGTTAGCACTATAACTATTAGGTCTATATAATTTACTGGCTGCCAGAACACCGTAATTAACATTATAAAATAAAAATAAAAAATTCTAATTAATTCAGAAATGGACCGCCCCGGTCCATTTCTAGATAATCTGTAAGATTAACATACCAGTAATGGACCACCCCCTCCTTACTGTTCAAGATAAGGTTATATAGTAAAATATCTACTATTATCCTAGGTTATTATTCTAAGAATAAATATATATATAAACTTTCCTTTAAATATTTTGTGGGTGGTTAATATTTTAATATAGACAGCCAGCGATCCTTAACCAAAATAACTAGGAAAGAGCAATGTATACTATGTCTTGCAAAACGCTGGACATAAAATGCGATAATATGATAAAGTGATGAAGAGAGCATGTACAAACTGCAAGAACAAGAAGCCAGATAACGTAACTTAAATATACATATAAAATCGACCCTGCAAAAAATACCTAATCCTTATTTTATCAAAATCTCTGCCAAAAGGTCCATTACTGGTGCATGGTCCATTACTGGTGCCTTTACCTTAACTCTCTACAAAACATATAAACATTCACTTGACAATGTATTATTTTATATTTTTTCATTTTCAACAGCCACATGATTCTTTATTTCACTCACTAATCTTGCTTTATATGTATTTTCTTTCTTCTACGTTTTTCTAATACTTTGAAGAAAAAAAGACTGAAAGAAAAATAATATAAGAAAAAAAAAATTTAAAAATACGCTTTTATAAATGTAGTCATAGGCGTAGCCACGGGGGGGGGGGGGGTTGGGGGTTCAAACCCCCCCATTGGACCCAAGCCATGACTAGATATTTAAGCTCTGTAATACAAACAATACTTTCTCTCTATATATATTTCATATATAGGGTAAGAAAGTAAAAAATAAAATAAAAAAAAAGATTTTTAAAAAAATGCTTTTATTTAAATTGAACTAAAAGAGAGAAATAAGAAAGAAATAATTTAATTGTTCTTGTTAAAATTTTTTAATATTTGACTTAAAATAAAAGCGTGGGGCGCTTCGAAGTGATTCCGAGGCTCGCGCCCCACGCTTTATTTTAAGTCATAAATATTAAAAATTTTAACAAGAATAATTAAATTATTTCTTTTCTTATTTCTCTCCTTTTAGTTCAATTTAAATAAAAGCATTTTTTTAAAAATCTTTTTTTTTTATTTTATTTTTTATTTTAAGCTTTTAGTCTTTTAGTCTTATCAAAAATCATCAATATGATAAAGTACCACATTAGTTTGGCCTGTATTGATTTGGTTCAATTGAAAAATTATTCATTATCATAAAAAAATGACTCGTAAATATCAAAATTCAAAACTATAGTTAATAGGGCCTTATTTGCGTGAGGCTTCAAATAAAGTACCACATTAGTTTGGTCTATTTTGATCAAAACCACCATATAGTGGCGTCATCAAAAATGACTCTTAAGTATTACATTTCACACCTCTAGCCCATCGGGAAGTCTTTTGAAATTACATTAATTCGCGAAGGGTTTCAAATAAAGTACCACATTAGTTTGGTCCATTTTTGGTAAAACCAAACTCCACAATTTGCGTCATCAAAAATGACTCTTAAATATCAAATTTCACACCTCTAGCTCATCGGGAAGTGTCCTTAACAAAGCCATAAAGTTGGTGACCTTGAAAGAGTAAGTTAAATAAAAGT